>JAUPMG010252412.1:0-21762 GCA_031762675.1 Pachysandra terminalis | reverse complement strand
GCTTTAGTTTCAAAGCCCTCCCATGAGACTCCCACAAAATTTCCAAAATCAACAATCTTTTTAAGTACCCACTCCGATATATCTTGCTCATTCAATTGATCGATGTCAACCGAGAAATCAGCTAAAAATTCTTCAAGTCTCTTTGCTTGTATGTACTCAGACTCTGTACATTTCATCAATGGTACAATATCAGCGTCTATAACACCCCAATTAGCGTCCAGACCCTCCACCTCTTCAACCGAATCAGAGTACGACGAATCTGAACAGTTAAGGGCCCCTTCTTTCTCGCTATACGCCCTTGCTTCCCCCCATATTCAGTTAACTCCAGGTGACCCTTTGCTCCCTCTTTGTCGCCATCCTTATTCATAGAGCATTTATCGGTCACTCTGATCCGTCTTAATTCCTCCGCCAAGGCGAGGGAGGAGGCAGATGCTTGAGTCAACACTCTATTATAAAAATTCCTTGCTACATAAAGATCTCCCCAAAACAATAGTGTGCTGATTGACGCCGGGATCGCACCAATATGAGCTCCACATAAAAGCAGAGAGGAGGAAAAGTTCTCCTCGCAGAAGATCTTCACACCGAACTCATCATGGAATTTCACCGATAAACATCTCATACCCTGCTCATTAAGAAGCAGATCTCCTACAGGCTCTTGCTCCCTGCGCCACTGGCTCCGACAGCCTCTATCATCATTGTTGCGTTGCACCCACGGCTCTTGCCTTCCAATATCTGGGGAGGGAGGAAACCTACCTAAGCACCGTGAAAGATCTGTTATGCAAGAGCTATTCAACTTAATTTTCAAATCAGCGATCTCTGTTTGCAAAAGAAGAAGAGAAGATTTTAATATTTCAACAGAATCCCTCAAATCGTATTGGACTTGAGATTCCAAGAGGGCTTGGCAAGGAGCTGCCCCCTCCAAGGAACAGGTGGTAACACACGGCCCAGGTAAACCTTCCCTGCCCAAGGAAAAATGGGCCACTTCCAAAGGGCTATGAGAACCTGGCCCAGTAAGAACAGATATTAATGCTCTCCCTTCACCAGGCCTCAACCTAAGCCCACCGTCGTCAAATAAAAGTGGGAGCCCACCTCCACTACCGATTGGTTGACTAAAATTGGCTCATGTACCAACGCCTTTCGACACGTGTCCTACCTATCAGGCGAGGTAATCATTCCTTCTGACGTGACCAGTTCCCCCTCTCAAATTTGAATTCAAAATGCCTTCCACCGACCTTGTTCCTCCATTCGGCTTCTGATACGTATCTCCGACTTCGAACAATCCGCCTATTTCTTCATTTAAAAATGTGTTCCCACCCTTTTCTGGACCCTCCAACCCGACCGACCCATCTAAATACCCTTCTTCTCTACCCACCAATTCAGACGATTTTGAACGAACCCCTAGAGAATCTTCCATCAAATCCCCCCCTTCATCTTCTCCAGTTATTCCTGTCGGACACACCTCCGGTGATTCCCCCTCTCTGATAACAAACACTCCAGCTTCAAACCATCTACGGCCATCTGAAATCTAGATCGACCTTGGGATTCTCTGTGCGAGCTCAATACGCACGGCCATACCCACCTTCAGAAAACCTTCTCCGACCTCCTCAATGGACACCTCAGGGTTAGCAAGACCCCCCAAAAAGCCTCCGATTAGACTAATAAAATTGTCGCTCCACAAATGACTAGGTACGCCCTCGATGGAAATGCGCCAGCCGAAGCTGCAGCACGGCGCAATGAAATTGCTTAGGTTAGGAAGGGCTGAACTTGGTGGGAGGAAAAAAGTAAATTGAGGTGAACCACCGATAGACAGAATTCACGCATGTCCGAAATCAGAGCTATCCCTGTTCGTTTGCACACTTTCAATAATGGGGTTTATCCCGTTAACAGCCGCGCTCCCTGCCGACACCCCTAACTCCTTCTCTGTATACACCTCCTCCAATTCCCCTTTCTCCTTCTCAATGTTCATTTCCTCTTGGCACCACTCCTCACTCAGTGTTCTCCCATCAACTGCACTGAAATAATCCCACCCCTTAGGAGCTTTAGATTTAGGAATGAACAAAGATTTGTACTTTCCATCAAACATTACCGAAATCCCGAGGAAGTAACCACCAGAATTCCTTTCGAGATCAGCGATTCCCTCCCGCTACTTCAACCGTAACGACCCTAGCCTCTTTCTCCAATCGCCGACTGATTCAGCTTCCTGTAACACACTCCTGAACCATCTAACCCCTTCCACATCAAACAGGATTGAGCAATTTTTCCGTATGCTCCTTTCTGTAATTCGTATAGTTTGATCAATGCCATTCGAAAAACCTTCGAATTCAAAACTCTTCTCTGAATCTGGATGAACTCACGAATGACCTTGGGTTTCCTCCGTTTATTCCTAACTTTCTTCCTCATCGGTAGGGGTGGCAATTTTGGCCCGGCCCGATTGGCCCGTCCACTTAAATTCGGGCTTAAGTCCAGTTTTAAAACCGCGGGCATTCCAGGTCCGAAATTTTAAAGCCCTGTATAATTAGGCTGAGCCCGGTTTTTGCATATTTTAGCCCGGCCTGGCCCGATTTTATCACACACGTTTCTCTTTTAGGGTTTATTGTTATACTCTTCAACTTTTATATCCTTTTTTCACAAAACACAGCCACTGAGAGCAAGGGAGCAAGAGCAACCCACGACATAGAAGGAAGGTTAGATCTCTGTCGTAGCTAGGGTTTTAGCGAGGCGATCTCCTCTTCCTTTTTTTCTGCTTCGAAGGTTAGATCTCTGCTAACTGACACTTTTAAATCTTCTTATGCATACATTCATTGTGTTTCTTCATCTCTGCCTAGTTTGTTTTGATGCCTTTTTATCATACAATGTTTGGTAATCTTGTAGATTCAATCTCCTCCTTGTATGTGCATTTTTTTTGCTTTGTGAGATTTTTGGATTTTATCCAGAAATTTTGATTTGTAAACAAATTTATATATTCGGGCTCAAATGGGTTGGGCTCGGGCTTTCAAGTTCCCAACAAAACCAGGCTTGGGATTCATTTTCAGGCCCGAAAACCAGGCCGGGCTGGGCTTGGGCATGCATAATTTCCCAATTTTTTTTTAGTCCGGCCCAGCCCAACAAATTGCCACCCCTACTCATCGGTACCAAGAGCCTTCCCCAATATTCTTTGAGAGAACATCTCTGAACGAAACCCCGTCACCGTCACCGTCGCCTCCAAGCCGTCGTCTTCACACTGTATACCCTTGTTGTCTTCACGCCGTCGGCTTACTAACTCCCCCATTTATCAAAGCACCTCCATTTTGATATCCAGACCTATTAGAGTTGACTTCAGAAAAGCTCCAGGTCAACATCTTCCACCACCACAATGTTCCTACCAATTCTCTAGCCCTAGAGAAAAATTGCTGAAAATTTTTTCTCACCCAGAAAACAGCAAATAATCAAGGGTGGAAGGGTGGGAAGAAGAAGAAAAACACTGGAACTTCTGTTCTTCACAAAAGAACAATTATTTGAGATTAAAAATCACAGGCCAACAGGTAGAAATCTTCTCCATGACCAATACACAATCACAAACTTCAGATCTGTGGTTTCAGAATTATTTTTTGGGTAAAAACTGCTTCGTATCTTGATTCTCCATCGAAGAAAAATCTGCACTACTCATAGAATCATCCTAAACAAGGGGCGGTAAGCTTTGAATGGTTAGTTTAGGGTTTTCTACTCCATGCGACTGCTAACCTCAGCCGTATGGAGAATGTTTGATGATGATTTAAGGTTAGAAAGTTCAAGAAGAAAAACAGGCCAGCAAGAATGGATCGAAAAGATCTGATACCATGTAGCAAATAAAAGACTTAATAATTGATAGAAAGCAAACAGAAGGAAGAGAAGAAGGTGAAGAAGAAAGAATAGGATTCGTGGCTAGAAAAGATAGGGTTTACAATATCTTATTTAAATAAACAATACAAGTTAAAATTACATAAACACTCAACTAAAAAACATGGTTTATTTACCTTTTTTTTTTTTTGATAATTTATTTACTTTATTTCTCAACAGAACCCATCCTGATTTCTGATAAATTAGTGATCTCTGATAAATTAGTTAAGTAAACGCTGGAGACCATAGGCTCTATCATACACCAGTGAATTAGCTAAGTAAATGCTAGAGATTGTAGGCTCTGTCATACACCAGTTAATTAGAGATGTTCAAATCAGTAAAGACCATATAGAGGTTTCACTTCTTCCATCAATTGTCAAAGAAAGATAATGGCCTCAAAGGTATACCTCGGCATTAAGAACCCCTACTGATATCTGATAAATTAGTTAAGTAAATGCTATATCATTCTGTTTCGGTTTAAATAATAATGGTCGGTTCATGTTCTTAACTGTTTCAAGTTTTTGAGAAGCATCTTTTTTTCTTTTTTTTATGGTTAATAAAAGATAGATTAAGCGGGAAGAATATACAATACAAGAAGACCACACACTAGTGGTCAAAAAAAGAAAAGCAAAAACAAAGGATCAAAAAAGGACATAAACATATAACTCTGTCACATCTCCTCCACTAGCTCGACGGGAATGGTACCACTGAAAAATGATTCCCTACTTACCCCCTCTCTAGCCAATCTGTCTGCCATCCCATTAGCACTTCTAATTACATGAGAGAATGAGAAGTTCTTAAGAAGCATCTTGATTAACTTTATTAGTCTCCTCCCAGATGAGGCAGGTTTTACCACTCAAACTTCTGAAAGTCATCCAAGTGGAGAATATAAGAGACTTTGATGAAAATGTCACCTAAATTTGACACTAGGTCCACCGTCTTCATACTGAAGCATTTGGAAATGAGGAATCCTCAAACTTTTGAAAACTCTTCCAACTAGGGAGCAACAGTGGCTAAGAAATCTAAAGCACTGCTGATTTTTGGGTATCCTTTTTTCAGAATTTTTACAATGTTAGGGTGAAAAAGCCTCACAGCTGATGGAAGGATATTTTAATGGAAGATGGAAGCCATATAGCATGTAGTCTTTCTCGTGCAACTTTCTTATTTGATAGTGTTATTCCTTCTTTTTTAATCCAGGAAATCTCTCCTGTCAGCTTCACATTAATAGGGAGGAAGAGATTTTAGTATTATGGAAAGTGAAATCATGTTCGAGCATTACTTATGAATCATGTTCGAGTATTACTTGTTAATCTCTCTCAACAAATGATTACTAGACAGTAAACTGGGCAGGAAATCTACATCATTATTCACAATTTCAAACTTCCTTCAAAGAGCAAACAGCAGGAAATAGGCTGAACTCTTAAAGATTTAAACTAGATGCATACAAATGGGTTGACCAGCATCCAACCCATTTGTGAAAACCTCAATGCAAACCCATCTAAGTGAGGACAGGTTGGCAGGTCGGGTCACAAATTGCCAGATATACTACCCTATCAGCCATGTATAGTCCTAACTCCTAAGTCCTAATAAGAGTACAGGGAAGGAGGTGCTTTTGGGCTGAGTTAGAGGAAGTTGTGCAAAGGTGGAAGACTTCAAAAGAGGCATTTCAAATAATCAGATTTTAAGAAGAGATGAGGGAAAAGAGTTGGATCATCTCAACCATGAGGAGCTTTTCAAGCTTGACCAGCAAGGTTTTAAAAGTCAATTTTGCAGAAAGCGTAACACCTACAAAATGGGGAACTTTGAGTGCCCTTTAAAATGGGAAGTTTAGCAGGAAAACGTTCTCAAAATTCTGGGAAATCTAGAACCATGAGGACAGCTGATTCATCCCCATTTGAAAGGAGATCAGTTCAGTTGGTCAAAAGGCCAAAACAAAACCCATTTATAGATTGCGGTATCCTCCACAGACTTGGATTCGCATTGACCTAACACAACTCAGGAGACACTTATAATGAAAGAACTCAATGTTTTTGTCTCCCTCCTTGAGCGACTAATTCTTTTCTTCTCTCGCCAACTCACTTCCTCCTTGTGAAGAGATATCAGCACCTTCTAGATATCACTTCTGGACCTCCCTCAATGAAAGTAGTCCCGATGCTTCAAGCTTTGCCTCTAAGTGGAACCTCGGATTTTGAGAGAAAAGAAAAGAAAATGTTGAAGAAAGCACTTTCTCCTGTTTGGTTGAAGGAAGGGTTGGAGATAGAGATTTGGAAAGAAAATAATTTGAAATTTTTTCTGTTTTGGGATCAAAACCTTTCTCCCCAAAAAGGTAGAGATTTTGAAAGAAAAGAAAAGAAAGGTAGAGAGCACTCTCCAACACTCCAACCTAACTTACAACCATGGTGTTTAAACTCGGTTTCGGATCGGGGATCGTCCCGGTTTGAACAACAATTTTTTTTTTTGTTGGATCGTTCTGGATCGGACGATCCAAACTCGCCGAGACTGATACAACTCGTCTGGATCGTCCTAGTTGTATCGGTATCGAACCGAGTTGAAGGTTTTTGGGGTTTTTGAGAAGGTTTCAACTCTGGGATCGTCCCTGGTCTGGAACAGTTGAGGTTATTGCAGTACAACAAGGGTTTTTATATTCAAGTTTGGTAACCAAGAAGTGAGGGACTCTATTCTTGAGTCAGGTCCTTGTCACTTCGAGGGGAGGATTCTACTACTACAAAAATGGACAAATAAGCTCTTATTTGACAAGTTACAGCTTCTGAGGTCCCCATATGGGTGAAGTTCTTTAACATACCAGTTGAATATTGGTCTCCTGCTGGGCTCAGCTATGTTGCTAGTGGGATTGGCCATCCTCTCTTCATGGATGTTGCCACTGAGAAGGGGACTCGATTGAACTTTGCCAACGTTTGTATTGAGGTAACCCCTGATACATTGCTTCCTAGTTCTCTTAATTTGAATGTTGCTCCTGAAGGGGAGAAGGTCCGAGGAATTGGTCTCTGTTAGAGTAGAATATATGTGGAAACCTTGGGTTTGCAGCCGTTTGTATTGAGGTAACTCCTGATGCATTGTTTCCTAGTTCTCTCAATTTGAACGTTGCTGCTGAAGGGGAGCCCAAGGAATTGAATATATGTGGAAACCTTGGGTCTGCAACCATTGTAAGAGCTTTGGACACACCAACTCTAAATGCTCAGTATCTAAGAAGGTTTAGGTGGTTACTGGTAGAAGGTTGGAGGAGGAGTTGGTTCCAAAGGGCGGTTCCTTAAACACAAATGTGATGCTCCCTCAGAATGAGGATGCCTGTCTACCAAGTGGGGACAATATTGTGAAGGAGAATGATCAGATATCTACCCAGAAGGACCCAAATCAGGTGGTAATGAAGGAGGGTGATCAGTTAGATGCTGAGAGGGTAACTCAAGAAAATATCTCTGGGAGTCAAGTAGAGGTGAGGGGTTCTCATAGTTCTAACTAAAGCATCACTGAATCAGGCCAACATGAGCTTGTTCGGCCTAGTGAGGATGTGGTTTACCAAATTAATTGTTTCACTCCTATGAGAAGTCAGACTAATGCTGTTCCTGAGTGCTCTAATTCGTTTGACACTCTGACCAGAGAGGTTTGCAAGGAAGCGGAACTTAATCCTATCCAGAGGCAGGGCAGTAAATCTGAACACAAAGAAGAAAAAGAAAGGGAAAGGTCCTGTTATAGCAGGTGGGAATGATGTTGCTGGGGCAACTAGGGGTGCTTCTAAGAAAGCTCTTTAATGATTAAAGTTGCCATGTGGAATATTTGAGGGTTAAATGACCCTCTAAAACAGGCTGAGGTGAAGAAATTGATTGCTAGTCAGCAGGTTTGCATGCTTGGGTTAGTGGAAACCAAAGTTAGGAGTGTTAATGCCACTGCTATAGCAAACTTCATTGCTCCTGGATGGAGTATGGCATTTAATTACTCCGACTCTACAAGAGGTAGGGTCTGGATCCTATGGAATAACCAAGAGGTGGATGTGAATATCAAATATAAGAGTGATCAGATTATTCACTGAAGTGTGTTCATCAAAATGATGTCAGGTTTTCTATCTCATTTATTTATGGCCATAATGACCAGAATGAGAGAAGACTCTTTATATGTCTTGAGTGCATGGTGTATTTTGGGCGATTTTAATGTTGTGAGAAGTGCAAATGAAAAGTGGGGTGGGAGGCCTATTCACCACCAAGCTGTGAGTGAATTCATTGAGCTAATTGATGATCTCAATCTTTTGGACCTTAAATCTAAAGGTCGCTTCTATACCTGGAGTAACAGAAGCCATGGAGGTGAGCATATCAGACTAGGCTTGATAAGGCTCTTATCAATAATGAGTGGTTGAGATGCTTCAATGCAAGTGAAGTGGAGATGCTTACTGCTAGTGTGTCTGACCACTCATTTGTTGTCGTGAGCTTGTTTGTTGATGGCCCTAAAATGAAGACACCAATTAAATTCCACAATTGCTGGACATCTCAGCCTGGGTTCTTGGAATTGGTTAGAAAGTTCGGGAGATGGAGGTGGAAGGTACAGCCATGTTCTGTTTGTGCTCTAAACTCAAAAAGCTTAAGGAGAAGATCAAGGTGTAGAGCAAAGGGCTTTATTCAGACTTAGAAAGGAAGGTTAAGGCTGCTAGGGAGGACCTTCTTAGCATACAACTGGAATTGCAAAAGGACCCTAGTAACTCTAGAGTCACTGTTAGTGAAGCTGATCTTAGAAAGAAGTACTCTCAGCTCTCAAACATCTTAGAAGCCCAACTTAAACAGAAATCTCGAATAAAATGGTTCAAGCTGGGAGATAGCAATTCTCAGTTCTTTCACAAGATCCTCTTGGGTCATCGTTCAAGAAATAAAATCATGAGTATTTATGATAACAATGGGGAGAAAATTTCTGATCTTAACAAGGTGAGTAGTGTGTTTGTGGACTTCTATACTAACTTGCTTGGTACTAAGAGTGGGGGAAATCAAGAGGGATTGAGGAGCATGGCATTGGCCTTGATGACAACCAGAAAATTCAGATTGATGGAGATATGACTGAAGAGGAAATTAAGCAGTGTCTTTTCAGTCTTCATGATGACAAGTCATCAGGCCCTGATGGGTTCACTCCTAAGTTTTTTAAGGAGGCTTGGAGCATTGATGACTTTATTAGAGCCATTGCTGATTTCTTCAAGAGTGGTAGAATGCTAAAACAGGTTAACACACAATCATTACACTTGTGCCCGAGTCCTCTAACCCTTCATGTGTGAATGATTTTAGACCCATTTCCTGTTGTGATACTATCTATAAGTGCATCTCAAAATTGATTGCCAACAGGCTTAAAAGTGGTGATTGGTTCTATTGCGGGGGATTACCACTCTGCCTTCGTGCCAGGAAGAAGAATTGCTGATAACATCCTTCTTGTTCATGAATTGTTGTATGACTTTCACTTGGATCGTGGCACTCCTAGGTGTGCTATAAAGGTTGATATCCAATAGGCTTATGAATCAATGAATTGGGGCCTGATTGATTGAATGGAACTTTCCAGTTAAGGTCATTGGGTGGATTCTTGAGAGTATCACTACTACTTCCTACTCATCTCTTTCAATGGTGGCCTAGTGGGGGTTTTTAAAAGTGCCAGGGTCTGAGGCAAGGTGACCCTCTCTCCCTTTACCTCTTTGTCCTTGCGATGGAGGTGTTGGCTAGAATTATCAAGAGAAGAACTAGTTTGGATGGATTCTTTCATCACTCCAACTGTAAAAAACAGAACATTACTCTTCTGTCGTTTTCTGATGACTTGTTTTTATTTTCTCGGGCTGATTAGGAGTCTATCACCCATTTCAAAGATGCTCTGAACTCATTCTCCTTCATGTCTGGGCTGAGAGCTGATGTGAGCAAGAATAAGATTTTCTATGCTGGTGCTGATCAGGTTACTAAACAGGATATCAATTGTCTGATGGGTTTTGTTGACGAGAAGCTGCCTATTAAATATCTTGGAGTTCCTCTGATCTCCACAAGACTCAAGATTGTTGACTGCCAACCAATTGTGAGAAGTATTCTTAGCAAAATCTAAGGGTGGAAGGCTAAAAACCTTTTCCTATCCTGGGAGACTAGAGCTGATAAAATCTGTGCTGATTGGTGTACAGGTGTTTTGGATGACCTGTTTGATGCTGCCTAAGAAAGTGCTGAGATATATTGAGAATCTTTGTGTGAAGTTCCTTTGGGCAGGTTCTGACCTCAAAAGGAAAATTCATTGTGTTGCCTGACATGATATATGTAAACCCAAGAGTGAAGGGGGATTGAACATCCCCAGATTGCTTAAATGGAATACAGCTGCGATCATGAGATACATTTGGTTGCTGACATCTAAAAAGAGCTTTGTTTGGGGCAAATGGGTGGCTCTCTACCTCATCAAGGACAGAATCCAAATCCTCATGGTCTTGGAGGAAGATCTTGGGGATTAGAAGCCAAGCTTGAAGGTTTGTCTTGCACCACATTGGAAATGGTGAGCATACTAGCTTATGGATGGATAACTGGCATGTGAAAGGTCCTCTCATTAACTTGGTCTCTCCTAGACAAATCTATAATGAAGGCTTGAGTTTGGATGATAAAGTTGATGTATTGGTAAATAATGGTATTTGGTGCCCCCCATATGTTGATAATGCTTTCATGAAGGAGTGACGGGCTGATCTTCAGCAGACCCCTATCTATTCCTACTCTAAGGCTGACCAGGTGGTGTGGAAAGATTCTAGGAATGCTAGCTTCAACCTTAAGGATACTTGGAATGCCATTAGAGCTCTGGTAGCAGAATCAAGTGGGATAAATTGGTTTGGTTTAAGGATAATATCCTTAAGCATTCATTTATTACCTGGGTTGCTGTCAAGGGGCTCCTGTCTACACAGGACAGACTTATCAAATTTGGTACAATCAGAAGAACTAAGTGTGTGCTGTGTGGACTACATGATGAGTCTCATGATCACCTGTTTTTCAAGTGCAGTTATTCTCTAGCCATTTGGAATGACATGCTAACTATATGCAGATTTAGTAGGCCTGTTCTGGAGTGGGAACAAGAGGTTGACTGGTGTGCTCAGAATCTTGCTGGGGACTGTGTGATGACAAGAATTTCGAGGCTGGCTTTTTGTGCTGTGATTAACAATGTCTGGAAGGAGAGAAATAATTGATTATTAAAGAGCAAGTTCTTTCCTAAGAAGGTCATAACCCAGACTATTGCTGGTGATGTCTTGTGTAGGATTGATAATAAGGCTGATTGCACCATTGTTGACAATGACAGAAACAGAGAATTCTGCTACAGGTGGGGCATCCTTGCTCAGTTCCACCATGCTATTCCTACTGTGCACACGTGGGTTCCTCCTCCACCTGAGATGGCTTTGCTGAATGTTGATGGATCCCTCCAACAGAACAGAGCTGGTTCTGGTGGCCTGTTTAGGGACTTTAATGGTGATTGCTTCCTGGCCTTTGCTATTGCTCGTCCACCTAAGAAGGTCATATACCATGAGCTTGAAGCCGTTGGCCTGATTCTGTGAAACCGCTATTTGGGAAAAGAGGAAAACAAGCTAAATAATCCATTAAAACCCTCTAGGATTCCAGATATTTGAAAGTATCCAAAAGCTTTGATTTGGGCGTTGTTTGATAGCTTATTCGCTTACCTATCCAACGAGCCCAAAATCATGCAATTTGGATGTAAATCGAGAATGCTGTGGTCAAATTACTAAAAGTATGTTACTGTATCATGGGATATATATTTTAGGTCTAGGTTTTATTTTTGTTACATTCTATGTCAAGAGTCTTAATTACTTATTCAAGTTAGTTAGGAAGTAAAGTTTATTTTAAAATTAGGATAAGAGTGTTTGTCGTTATTCATCCATGATTTGTGAGATTCACGTCTAACCCTATGTGGGCTGACTTCATCTTGATGAACCATCCAAACCTAGGTGGATTAGTAGCTTCTTCTTTTCATAATTTCTTGCTATTTTTTCTTAATTCTTTGCATCTTTCATCAGAAACCTTGTTGTTCTACTTTTAAACCCTTACAAAACCCAAAGATCAATCCTCAACTGTCAAAATTTATTTGTTTACTAAAATAGCTTGCTTTTATGCATTACACCTTCTCGGTCCCCACCAATCTTGGAGGTCCAATACCCTTTCATGGTCGGGTGAGGGTCTGGTTCGGAACCTTGAATTCAGACACGACCTAAGACTAGCGGAACTAGACGAATTAGGTAACCTCCTCGAGTCCCTTGAGCCTGTCTTTATTGATCATAGCTCGTCTGATGTAAGAGTTTGGTCCATCCTAGTGGGTGGTTCAGCACAAAATCATTTTTTCTAGCCTTACAAGGTGAGGGACAGAGGGACCTTTTTCCTTTCAATCCTTCCAAGTTGTGGAAAACGTGTGCCCCTCCAAGAATTCGAGCATTTGTTTGGACCTCCATGATGTATAAGATTAATACCTATAATATGCATCAAAAATGGAGACCGGATTTGGCAATCTGCCCACACGTGTTTGTGATGTGCAGAGCTCAGGGGGAGTCGATTGGTTACCTATTTCTTCATTGTATATTTGCTAGAGAGGTGTGGAAATTCTTCTTAGAGATGGTGGGTCTGCATTAGGGAATGCCTACCAAGGTAGTAATGTTATTTGATCAATGGAGAGGGTGTGGTCTGGGGAAAAGGGTAAGGGTGTTGCATGGAGCTGTTTTCCTTGCGATTTTGTGGTCAATTTGGACAGAAAGAAATAGGCATAACTTTGAGGATCGTAGGAGCAGCTTATGATCGGTTATTGACTCCATTATGGTGATGGTGGCAGCATGGGTTATAGTCAAACCTGAATTTAGGGGTGTACAATCTAATATGATTATCAGAGAATGAGCTACTATTATTGCAGGGTCTTCTCCAGGGGCGGTGAAGCAAAAGTGTCATTTGGAGGACGCCACCCAAGGGCTACATCAAGTTAACTTTGGCGGGTCCTCATTGGGCAATCTAGGTAGGTCTGGGGTGGGTGGAATATTTAGAGACGCTGACGGCCAGATTATCCATGTGTACTCAGGGCCAATTAGGGAGGGGGGTTCTACAAGGGCAGAAATAATGGTTTTACCTATTGGGTTGAGAGGCAAGGAAACGGGGGAGTAGAGGAATTACAAATTGAAGGGGACTCCATTGTGGTTATCTCGTGGATCTCTGATGCTCGGCTTGGAGATTCTAGCACTTGTTGAGGGAGGCGAGTCACTTGGCAGGGAGAAGGATTACATCTTCTCATATTCCACGTTTGGGGAACACAAAAGGTGATTGCTTAGTGAGAGGAGCTAGGCGGGATGCCTTCCTCTTTGGGATCCTTACGAAGGATATGCTAGAAGGGAGATGATGGATGTAACCTTTGTGTTCGGTCATGTCTTGTATCTTTCTTTTTGGTGGTCATTTTTGTGGCCATTGTTTTCTGTCTGCATGTGTGTAGTACACTAGTACTTGATCTTGGATGTCCATCTCGGACAGCCATATTTTGTAACCCCTATTTTATCAAAATTTAATGAAATCTCATTAATTATAATAAAAAAAATTACAATTCACTCTACCATGGTGTTTTTCGCATACACTATGAAGGTCTCCAAAGACAACTCTTATTGAGGAATAGGAGTATAGACGCATCACACATGTTTGCCAATATCTCATCCTCATAAATTTGGAAACATTCTTTTTTCTGTGTTCTCCGCTTAAGTATTTGTTTGGTTTAATCCCATACATCTAATTCTAGATAAAACTCCTCCTCCTTTTAACACTCCAAAGACCTCCATCTTAAACAGAAATGTATATAGTAGAAGTCCACCTCCAAGTCAACATACCACAACCTTGTGTGGGTTCCATGGTTCAAAATATTGTGCCGTATGTGCGATACGGTCGATATGTATCGACCATATCTACACGATACCGTGAGGTAAGATAAGATATTAAAAAAAAAAAAAGCACTGCATCAGTCGATATGATCAATGTATCGACTGACACGGTACGATACGACACAACTTATCAAGTGTATCGATCGATACAATCAATACATGTATTAAAAAAAAAAGGAAACGAGAGCAGTGCTCTCATTTTGAAAGAGTATTGCTCCCTAACCCCTTATTTTCTTTCAAAACAGCCCAAACCCATCAAAGAACAGATATTTTCGACCTATAATTTCCAAAAAATTGTGTCGAAAACTTGACTTTTGGAAGATAAAATTTCTAGAATTGTTCATCATCAACAGTTTTGCAAGGTATGACTTTTTTATGTTTTATTACATTATAAATCTTTATTTTGTGAAAATATATATTTTTTATAATGACTTTTGCGATAAAATAGTTATCAAAAATATTTTTTTAGAAATTGAATGTGTTTAAATTTTCTTTCTTTATTTATATTATATAGAGCCATGGCTGAACAATATTAATTTCATGGAGAATTTGATTCTCACAATTCAAAAATCCCTTTTAAAGACATTCCAGTTCCTTGCCCTTAGGGCTTTTCGTGCTGTAAAACATTTCCTACATGACACAACCTTCTAAATCCCTAAATCCTCTTCTCCCTATGCCAGATCTTTGCCCATTGTTGGCTTCTATTCTGTTTTGGTATTCGTTTTCTATCATTCCTACAGCCCTATATAGATTTGCAAATGGATACTTTGGACGATCCAGAAAACGATGCGATTTCACAGCTCAAAGCCCTCATGGAGAGGAAACTTAGTCTTCGTAATCCTGCTCCTACGTTTACCATTGTCAGACAAAGTGTTGTGGAGCAGGAACAATCGGGTTTCCAGGAGGCACTAGTGTAAATTACTACTATTCACCCCATTGACAGGTTAAACTTCGGAATGTCATCCAAGCCTCATGCGACTGCTCGGGGGGAATGTGCATATACGAGATGTAAGATGGCATTTTGGTGCTTCGATTCCAGACCGTTGGTGAAGCCCAAAAAGTTTTAGATCAAGGATCGTGGTTTGTTGACAAACATCTCTTGTTGATGAAGAAATAGGAAAGGAAAATGCTCCCTCAAGATATAAAGTTTACAAAAAAAGGAGATTTGGCTACACATTCATAACCTTCCCATTGAATTCATTAGCAAACCTTCTGTAGAAGACCTAGCAAAAAGGGCAGAAAGGGTGGTAAAGATTGAAGCATAGAAGCGTTGGCAAGTTTGGGGCAAGTATTACCGTGTCCGAGTGGAACTTGACCTTCAGAAACCCCTGGCAAAGGGCACTTTTCTCCCACGTAAAGATAAGGAGCCAATCTGGGTTCAATTCCACTATGAATGACTTCCAGAATTCTGCTACAGATGCAGATTGATCGGACATGATGAGGTGGATTGCACAACGCATCTGAATGATGAAGACTTTACTGGAAGGGATCAGTATGATAAGGAGACTCTTCAAAACATTGCAAAAAAAGACACCACGGTGATGAAATATGGGGATTTTCTTCGAGCTGAAAAAGATATACGACGAAAAGAGCCTCCAGAGACTTGGGGGAGTGGAGAAAACTGTAAGGAAAAGAATGAGCCATGGAGACGGATCCTATGTCACACAATCCGTGTAACAAGGGGGCGTTTTGGCGCTTAGAACGCGAATCCACGTTTTGAGCGCGGAAACGTCCCAAATCCGCGGATTTGACTTTATCATTACGGATTGGAGTAAAATTATAAAAGTTAAGGGGTTTGAAATTTTTGAGGGGTTTTTATGAAAATATAAAAATAAATCTGTTTTATAGTACTTTATAGTATGCGGATTATATTAAAACTGTAAAACTAAAGGGGTTCTCTTGATATTTGTTGGGGGGGTTTTTATGAAAATATAAAAATAGATATGTTTTATAGTGAAAATAAGGTTAAATTGAGATATCTTTCTATTATTTTATTTTGCTGTATATGTGGTTGAGCATAAGAATGAAAATTGAATATTTTTATACATGAATTATAATTTATATGTATATATACAATATATATACCGATGCTCTATAGGTGCTCTGGACTACAAGTTATTTTCAAGTTTGACGCTCTCACGCTTTCGCTCTTGCTCTCGCAACCGCACCCGCTCGGCGTTCTGGTGACTTAGGACTGATCTGAGACTGCTGATCCGTGCAATGTTCCAATAGCAATGGCTTCCCAAAATCAAAGCCCTATGCAGATGAATCCAGATATTCACCTGATGCAAGTAGACAAGGAAACAACAACAATGGAGAGTCGGAGGCCTCAGGGAAACCAAATGGAAGGGAAGACCAACAGTGATTCTGGTGATCACAAGGACAGTCCATGCAAGCGGCCACGTGTCTAGGCAAGTTCTAATGAAGCTACTGACAATCTTTTCTTTAACTCTGGCATATCATCTGAGCTAGATTTCTTGAATAAAGAAATTGTCCCTATGAATTTTATATTCAATGATGATCAGACACTCTCCCACGTCAGAGACCCTGTCAGTGCTTATAAGAATTCTTTTTTTGGATCCCCATCTGGCAGCCAATATTTTAATACTCTAACCACTTCAGCTTCATCCTCTCTTCTCTGGAACCCCGCTTCTGGTCTACAAAATGAGACAGTCAGCTCCCAACCCATAATGTTTCCAACCATTTATCTGGGATTTCATAAAGTTTAATATATCCCACCCAGCAACTCATTCAAAGTTTTGGTATGCGTCAAGGCCAGAAACAAGTGTACAAGCCAGATGGATTTGTGGAAGTTTTCTTTCCCCATAGTGGCTCCTCAACAATGACTGTGAAGCCTCAGAATACCATGGCCAGTGACAACAATCTGCGGAGGAGGCCAGACTTCTAGCAAGAAGGATAAGTTGATGGCGGGGTCATCGAAACAGAAAAGATCTAGAAAAAGCGCGGAGAAGCCACATCTTTCAGCATGTGTGCAGCCTGGAATTCCACCATTTCAGGTCTGTATTCGTTTTCATTTTGGTAATAACGTAATCCCAATCACTTGTAATTTTCACGGGGTCGAGGTGGCGAGCCCTAAGCCGTCCCAACCTTCACCATGAAAATCATAAGTTGGAACTGTAGAGGGTGTGGGCAAGCCTCTACAGTTCGAGAACTTAACGCCCTAATAAAATAACATAACTCAGACTTCATTTTTCTCATGGAAACAAAAACAAATAAAGAAAAAATAAGACGACTCTCAAAAAGCTTAGGTTATTTGAATAGAGTGTTTGTTGAAGCGGAAGGTCGCAGCAGTGGTCATTGCCTAATGTGGAAGGATGGTATGATATTAAAAATTCTGGATCAAAGTCCACGGGGAATTCACATTCGAATCGAATCTGAGCCACCAAACTGCTATTGGTACTGTTCTTTCATGTATGGTCAACCAAAAAGATCTCTCAGGCAGGATTTTTGGAATCATTGGGTTTCTCAAGTCCAAAATATTACTGAACCCTGGCTTTTGATTGGAGACTGGAACCAAGTGGTGGATGATAATGATAAATGGGGTGGTAACCTCAAAAAGGACAAGGCGCGTCTAGCCTTGGAGAAATTCATTGAGGAAGCAGGTTGTCTCAAATTGAGCATTCTGGACCGAAATTCACATGGTCCAATAAACATCATGGAGGAAGTCTTATTAAAGAAGTCCTTGACAGGGTGTATGCAAATAATGATTGGTGACTTCTTTATTGAGACACACAAGTTATTTCCTGTCCCTCACTCACCTCTGACCATACCCCTCTTATCCCTGACACAATGGAAATGCTAATAATCTTAAGAGGCAATTCCATTTTATGTTTATGTGGCTGACAGACCCAAGCTGCATGGAGCTGATTTGAGAGAATTGGCTAGCTCGTGGAAAGCACAAAAATAGAACATTGTTACAGAAATTTCAGGATCTGAAATCTTGTCTCAAGGATTGGAATAAAAAGACATTTGGAAATATTCTTGACGAAGTTAAGAGAATCAAAGAGAAATTGGGTGATAGTCTCTGGGGCCACTCCAACATAATGAACTCTCAAGAGGTGTACCAATATCAAATCCAATGGGAGGAGCTGCAACAATGAATGGAATTGTTTAGGAGAGATAAATCTAGGGAAACCTGGTTGAAGGCTAGAGATCGAAATACAAGATTTTTTCACCTGGCTACTATTTCAAGAAGAAGGAAAAACAAGATTGAATGGCTAAAGCTGGTGGATGGATCCTAGACGAAAAACAGAACATTAATTGGGCAATCCTTCATTGACCACCTTCAAGCGGTTAACACCTCGAATGGTCATCACAACAAAAATGTGTTGGAGCAATTTTTTCAACCTACCATAATGGAAGAAGAAAACTTGACACCAACAGCTACACCTAGCATTGAGGAAATCAAATTGGCTGTCTTCCAAATTGGTGGCCATAAGGCGCCTGATCCGGATGGTTTCACAGGTATGTTTTTCCATAGTTGTTGGGAAATCACAAGGCGTGATATGGTATCCTTTGTAGAATTTTTTTTTACTTCCCAACAACTTCTTCCGGGGATGAACCATACAAATATTGTCCCGATCCCAAAATCCAAAAATGCTGAAAGAGTTTAGCAATTTCGGCCAATTAGCCTATGCTAAGTTCTATATAAAATTATATCAAAGATCTTGGCTAATAGATTGAGACCACTCCTCCACAAAATTATCTCCCCAATGCAATGTGCATTTGTTCCCAAAAGGCATATTGCTAGCAATATTTTACTTGCTCAGGAAATTTTCCATATATTTAAACAGAAAAAAGGCTAACCTCATGATTGCAAAATTAGATATGGCTAAAGCCTATGATAAAATAGAGTGGGATTTTATAATTGCAATAATGAAATATCTGGGATTTTCTGAAACCTGGTAAAATCTTGTCTATCAATGCATTTCAACTGTTTCCTACTCTCTGATGTTAAATGGATCATCGTTTGGGAAGTTCAACCCTTCTAGAGGGTTACGATAGGGTGATCCCCTATCACCATATCTTTTCATTCTGGGTATGGAAACCCTATCAAGGATGTTAAACCAGGCAAGCAGTGAAAATTCAATACATGGGGTTATTGTGGCAAGAAGTTGTCCAGCTATCACCCATCTATTGTTTGCTGATGATTGCCTTATTACATATCGAGCAAATGTGGATGAAATTCTGATGATCAAGACTATACTAAGGAAATTCTGTGAAGTATCAGGACAGGATATAAATTTTCAGAAATCTGGAATTTTGTTCACCAAAAACATTCACCATAGATACCAAAAACTCCTTCAAAGAATGACGCACATTGGAAGGGTTGGTTTAAATGAAAAATATTTGGGTGCACCTATCAATCTAATGAGAAGTGAGAAGTCTAGTTTTGATGAGCTTGTGAATAGAATGAAGACAAGGGTCAAGGGTTAGATGAGCAAAGCTCTATCTCAAGCTGGTAGAGCTACTTTAATCAAAACGACTCTTCATTCCATTCCAATTTTCCAGATGTCATGTTTTAAAATGCCAAGATCATGGTGCAAAGAGGTGGATAGCATCCAAAGAGACTTTTGGTGGAAACACGAAGAGTCAAAAACTCCTATTTACATGAAAGCCTGGGGGAAGCTATGCCAACCTAAAAGTTGTGGTGGCTTGGGTTTTAGAAAAACTGAGGATATGAATCAAGCATTGTTGGCCAAACAATTTTGGAGACTCGGCCGGAGTTTTCACCTTCAATCTAACCCATTGCAGATCTTGCCCTAGCATTGACTCAGGATCAGATTGGATGAATCCACCACAAAAATTCCCAATGGCCTTAAATAGACTATCGCACCATAAATGCAGAGCCACTCCTACCACCCTGAACCAACTCTCATCATTTTGAATGTTCGAAGAGTGATAGACAAAATCCGGCGACTGTCGAGAGTAAGAGATGTTTGCAGGTCCCTATCTCCAATTATGGCGATTAAAAATAAGCGAGACAGCTTCTTCCGTTGGACTATAGAAGAGAAATTTACGATGGCCTAGCCTCTTCATTTGCAGCCCGAATGGAATTGACCAGCTTGCTTTTGCCCAACCCAGAAGTGCCTCAATGTTGAAGGAATCCCCTATCACCTCCCCCACAACACACAAGCTTAGAAAACGATGGTTCTTCGGATTGGGGTAACTGGATTTTACAAACTAAGAACTACCTTCACAACAGCAACTCCAAACAGGATTATCAGGCCACTTGAACAGGTTATAACCCACAATGGTTCTAGCCTCTAGGCATGAACTCCGGCGACTTAGAGTTGGCCTAATCCTCAAAATGGTCTTGATCAACATGACAGTTGCTCGGACGCAATCCGAGCCTCCGGTGAAGCACTTCGAACAGCTGCTGCCACTCTGATCCCTGATTTCCCTCGGGGAAAATCACCACCCTCCGCCGACCCTTGTCCATTGCAGCAAACAAGAAAGAAACCCCCTCTGGCATTCTTCCCTGTATAAATCGATAGCACCCTCTCGCTGGATCTCCGGGTTCTAAAAAACCTATCATTCGATATCAAGGATTGAATAGCCACCATGCCATCAATCAGCCAAGGGGTTTTGACACCATTGATTGAAATTTCTGCGGTGAATCCACGGGCTCTCTCCACAATTTGCAAAGATGGGTTTAAACCACTCCATAAATTCACCTCAAAAGATTTTTGTTCAATCGTGAAGAAACGTCTTTCCATTCTCTTTCACCTCACTTAAATCATTCATCGGAGAAGGGACATAGCATTCTTTGAGCTTTTATCAATTAACTATATTGTTTACTTATAGTTAATTGATATATTCCATCACATATGAATGATTTTTTATGTTTTATTAGTTTATGTGATGTATTATGACTTTCCTATACACTTATTGAATTTTTTTTTAAGTCTTCATGCACCTGCGCATGTAACGATTGGTTTCCACTTTAATATATATTATATGTGTGGGTGTATCATATCAAAAACATGTTAATTGTTAATTATTCATATTTTTAGCTTATCTTTATATAAGTGGGTCTTGTTTTATGTATCCACCGGATACATGATTTTTATAGTGTATCCACGCGTATTCGATACGTATTCATTTTTGGACTGACCAATACAATAACTTGATATGATATTTTGAACCATGATGGTTTGTGCTACGCTTTCAACACCTATTCTACTTCTATTTCACAATCAACTCAGAGTTGAAGAATCTCCCAACAAGACATCAATCAAGGAAAATTTTCTCTCTTTCTTGAAAATTATTTTGGCATCCCATGACCAAAAGCCAAATTCATCACCACACAACCAAAACCTTTACTTATTAGTTATTAAGAGAAATCAAGGATACCTTCGCAAATTAAAAAGTGTTTAATCTTTTATTACTTCTTAGCATTTGCAATATCTTTAAGAAAGTGTATATATATAAACTTTACCTTGTTTTACAATATATAGAGAGGTTGGATTGCCTGGTGAAACACTCCAGACTTAGAAACATGGTTAAACATGGATTTGACACGTGGCATCATATTGGCGAACTCCTTGTCCACGTGTACTTCTAATTTATCGCATTTCAAATACTAAGTTATAGCCCTAAAAAATTTACCACATGGCAAAAAAGCCTTCTAAGTCTAACGTCTTTCTTGGCCCTCCCAAATCTAACAACTTTCTTGTGCAGAACTTGAAAATTTTGACAGCTGCTGTTACATGTAAGAGAATCTATTACAAAGGTACTAATGAAGCTTATGTAGATTGAAACATTATCCACGTGACCTATCCATAGCGTTCCCTATATGGTGGACAGACTGGATTGGCCACATCATTCCTCCATGTGGCAGATATAGACATGCCTAACCAGGCAATTAAACCTGGTGAGGCAGACCAGAATACCTTTCACATATATAAAGATGGACAAAAATAGGAAAGTTTACTTTTACACAAAAATCCATATGCTACTTAGGTAGTTTCCAAACTTAGCAA
>JAUPMG010252394.1:0-21763 GCA_031762675.1 Pachysandra terminalis | reverse complement strand
CGTTGTACCGGTCGGGTGGATAACCCCGTGATAAAAAGTATGTATCACGGCCTAGGAACAAACCGATCCGTAGAACCATGCTCAACATATATTGATTATACGTATATTTCATATTTAATATAAACTTTATAAGTATATATACGTTAAAAAAGTATATATTTTACTTAAAACATAGTATTTACGTATAACGCAGTGCAGTTGGGTCAATCTGACCCGCCCCGATACAACCCAATAAGGGTAGGAGCGGGTTTGGTATAGAGGAACTCCTATAGGATTGGGTTAGGGTTTATCAAAAGATTCAAAGCCCATCCCAAACCTGCCTCATTGCCATTCCTACTTGTAAGAGAATTCATCACTTGAATTAGTAAAGGAAAAAACTACACTAGCTATACAAATTAGATAGATGAAGCATATGAGTAATGTTTCAACCAAACAACCGAATTTCAATACATATGAATTTGAAATCATAAGATTTACAATTCATATGCATTTCTATTTTCATGTATCTTTGAATTCATGCGATCCAAACGTAACCTAAGAGAAAAAGGTTTATATTGTTTCCTGTTGTTACACAGCAATAACATTTACAAGACCATGTTTTGCAATGAAAGCCACCACTTTATTCAACTTTCAACACTCATGAAGCTCTTGAAACAATGTCAGCCGAAGAGTAGTGCAAAACTTTATCAAAGCAGAGGATTGATTTATGAAACACCAAACCCAATCCTATTAAAATGTATTAGTAATGGCAAATTTTCTGCAGAGAAAATGTAAGATGACATAAGGCGACAGAAATGCTAGGATCTTTGGGTGGATTATGGAAAGTTTCCTATTCCCCCTCCCTAAAAATCTTGTAATCTTAGATTAAAATCGCAAATTTTATTTTATTCTCCAATTTCTCACAAGGTCTAAATTGGCAAAAAAAGAGGGACAGAGGGGTTAGGCCCCCAGCTGTATTAGTAGTAGTTTTCGTCTATGTTACAACTTACATGGACTTGAATATTGGTGTTGGGTATGGGAATGCATTTAACGGTCTAGGTGTTGAATCCATCTGATCTCCATTTCTCCGTATTACTGGATACGGAACTCGGCGAAGAAGGATCATGGAAACATCATTCATTAAAAAAATAATGATAAAATAGTGTTCATATAAAGAAGCAAGCTATATATATATATATATTCATTATTTTGTATCCAAAAAAGAAAAGATTCAGCCACAAAACAAAGCAATAACTCAATATGAAAATATAAAAGGATGTGATAATAGAGTAGATTTATACATGATAATACTAAATTTAACCATCTTAATTGGCCCCTAAATGTTGATGTGTCCAAAGATCAGGGTGTGTACCCGTCTATAAAAATAAAAAGTTCATTTAAAAGACATGGATTTAAAGTATCAAATACATATCCCACACCCATACCCATGTCATGTCATATCTGACATGGGTATGGCAGAAAAACTGAAGGATCGAGGTGCCATAGGGTTTTGTGCATACAACACATGAATGAAACAAAAATTTGGGGAAGTCCTGTCAGATTCATGAATTCATGAAAAGAGAGAATTTTAAAATGAAGTAAAAAAATAAAAAAAGAAAATAATAAGAAAGAGTCTGTACTTAGGCCTGGTCCTGTGGCGAGCTCAATTAGATTTTCCCTATTGGATGTTATGAAAAAGGGCTTGACTAACTTCTGATACGACATACTAACATCTAAAGATCTAAGCCAAAGCCATCTTGAGTTTCATTTCATCATATATTCAGCCTGGTATTTAACATACTTTTTGCTCCCAATTTCATGTCTCCACTGTTATTATTCAAAAGATTAATATAATCAGCTATCTTGGTTACTTCTAAATTGTTTTTCACCATCCTATAAACTTTCCTTTTGCTATATATTCTGTTATTACAAGCAGCTTTGTCTGAGGCCCTTTCTCATTCTTAATTAAGGAATTTTCATCCAGCATGTTAAACAAAACAAGGAAAAGAAAACTGAGAATATTTTACTAAAACAAAGGAAATGGCTTCAAAGGTGCCTGTGCAAATTTACTCTACAGCCATGACAGTATGGAAAGGGTTTCCACAAAAGTAGTCAATTATAAAAAGTAACAAATCCTTGTAGCTAACCCCAATGGTATGAGAATGATATAGTCAGAAGCACTGTAACATTGTTTTTTTTTTTTTTTCAATTAATTTAATATGAAAATTTTCATTCCATCATAGGGATTTGTGAGAAGTATACTTCTCAAAAAATAATTAAAAGAAAAGGTAATACTGAGCAGCATTTTATCTTGGCATGTTCATTAACTTTAAATGAAGAACAGCATTGCATCTCATGATTTGAAAAAAGTATAAATGGTTCCACAAATAGGTGGAAGGCAGAACTATTGTCGCCAGAATACGATGCTCTTACGTTGCAGATCACCTGTCAGAAGTAGGCATGGGTTGAGAATATCAACCACCTATGACTATGATACAGTGCTGATCTCCTGCACTCCCCTTTTGATTGGAAAATCATGCTTGGCTAGAGATGATGGTGAGGCTATTACAGAGTCATTTAATTGACCTATGCCTGTTTGAAGAGCCTCATTAGTGTTCAGGGACTAAGGTCCTCTAAATTGTTCTTGTAATTGAGATGTTTTATGGAAGGAATGTTAATATCTGATAAAAAAAATTGGGATAGAAGAAATTGTATTTTTTTTAAGCATGGCCTTCTTGAGTTTTCCATGTGTACAGATGTCAATTGGGTGGATCATCATCTGCCTGGAGGTGAACTTACTGGTAGGGTATCCTAGTTATTGAGATAAATAAATAAAGAAATAGTATAAGCAAGTGTATGAGTAGAGTTCTGCCTCATGAAATATGCATTGATAACTCTACTGATAGCTTCAGCATATGCTATATCATAAACCAGTGATACTTATCATGGTATCCCATATTTCAAAGGAAAATGTTTGCCATGTTGAAATAAATTATCACCTTTTTTTTGATAATTAATATTTTCACCTTTCATCAAAGAGGGTATCTCAAAGAAGATTTGTACACCATTTGTTTGTAGAATATCAGTAAGCATATTTATCAAGGCCATGGAATGGATCACCATTGTAAGATTCTGTCCAGTTTGGTCATGTTTTGCATCAATGTACCAACTTGAGGGTGAGTTTCGAGATTTACAGAATCATGCTCTATATTTGAGATCAAGTTCATATGAAATTTGGAAAGATGGGGTCAAACCCATGACCTTCTGATATAACCAATTGAAAACCGCTTGCCCATTTTGATTTCCTACTTTAGTTTTAAAAAAAAAGAGGATCTGTCAAACAAGACGCTATTTTCCAATTTAAAAAACTACTTTCTGCAATCTTTAATTTGTTTACAGTTACCAGGAAAAGTAATACTGGGCTTAAATTGATCATAAACTCTTGGGTATCATATAATTAGTATGTATATATATATATAAAAAGAAAATAAGAAAAATTCTCATAGAGTGCTTTTGAATGTCCATCTTTGACATTTGGAGCTATTCCTTATATGCAGAATGTTCCTAAAACGCGTTGATAATGCATAAAATATGTCAAAACACAGTATCCAAAAGCACCATTCCGTCCCTTGAATTCATGCTTGTACATCTTGTTTACATTCAGTCCCTTGAGTTCACGCTTTGTACATATTGTTATGAAAGTATGAGCATTGAACCCTCATAAAGACACCAAATAAGAATATATCAGTTACTTGATATTTCATGCACATTAACTTCGATAGTATTAAAGCATTGGTTTTTCCAGAATTCTTACATGTTAACATTTATGGTACCAAAGCATGTCACTGTACCTAGTTATGTGATAGGGGATTTAGCAAAATTATTAATCAAGAAAGGGATCAGAAAGGTTTTACACCTGCTGGCAATCTGATGCAACCGTCCTATACCTGGGAACCTTGGACCAGCAATGCACAAAAGATATAGCAATGGAAAACCACATTTGTGGACTTCATCATATATAGTTATAATCAAGAATAATTTCCTTAGTGCAAAAGTGATCAGAAACAAAATCATAAGAGAAATGCAATCAAATAAGAATATATAAAGTACCTTCGTAGACTCTGAAATTAAATTTGTTCGGTCGGATATGTAGAAATACACCAGAATTGCCCCAAACTCAGACCTACATAACATTGTAGCATTATATGTGAGAATGCAGGACTGCAATGCAATAATGAGATCACTATCTGCAGTTCACTCACATTGCTCTCAAAGTTGCTCGGTGTTCCAGCAAGAATGAATCATCCATTGTAATAAACCTAGAAATTCATGGTAACCCCATAGGAAAAGTAAGCAAGACTTCAATGAATGAGCTCAAACTGAAACTCTACCATAACTTTGCATCTCCAATATCTAGCAACCTGATTAGGTTTGCTCTGATTGGTGAACTGTAAAACTTTGCAGATGCTGATTTTGTGAGGCCTCCTTCAAGCAAAATAGCTCGATCATCTTCCTTAATTGTATCATTTCCCAGTTCAGACAGATTGATATCTGAATGGCTGCAATGAGTAATGCCAGATATTGAGCAAAGATAGAATCTTAAATGAATCAAGGAATACCAGTAAGGACTTGAAGTAAGTTCTAAAAAAAAATAAAATAAATGGTTGGTGACTTATAAACAGGAGAAAACATAAGGTCAGAAAGGAGAATCAGAGCTAATGTTTCAAATTGAGAGTCAAATGATCAATCATAAGTTCCACTTGAGAATCTAATGATCAATCATAAATTCCACCAAAGCAACTACAACATTTTTCTTCTGCACTGTTGCTTATAAAAATAGAACAAATTACTAATTTGTGGAAAAATAAAATAAAAGTATATGATATATAACAATGAATAAGTTAGTTATCTTTTTATTTTAGACGGGAAACATGGATTTTATTAAAAAATCAAAAGAAGAGAAGAATAAAAACATTTCATTAAAAAAGGGGGTGATAAAGAAAACGTACATGCAAAATAACCAAAAGAAAAAGCTTAAACAAGGACAAGAAATTGCTAATAATCCGAAGATCCCCAAAGTACACCTGTTGATTAGAAGACTTCTTTTCCGCTAGAAAGTCAGCCTCCCTATTACTGATATGGGAACACAAGGGAAGAGATGTTTATCATGGGAACCAAAACCTGATTGTCCTTGATAGTGAAGCCAAGATGCCATGGGCCAATAGACAAGTCAGGGGCATTAAAGAATGTATTTATTTGTGTGTGTGTGTTATACGTATATACATACACATACATATACAATTAGGCAGAAATGTGCACATATAGCAGCAGTTTTCCCATTTGTTGACTTACTGTCAAGGATGAACAGCCGTTTTATAGTAAGAGGAGAGTGGGGGTGAGAACAGCAAAAGATACGGATGCATCAACTCACCAAATTTCTTTCCTCCCTTTTAAGTTTCTTTTAAAATGTCTAATACACTCATTTATCAAACTAAAACACTATTTAACAGTAACATAGCATAACATCTTTTTCACAAATATATAAAACTTGGGAAGACACAATCACAACAACAACAATAAGCCTTACCCAAATATGATACCTGCATCCTTCAATTTTCCTGTCATGCTCGTGTTTGATATGACATGACATGGGTACGGGAGTGGTATATGTGTTTGACCCTTCAAATCCCTGCCCACTTTTTTAAGTGAGATTTTGCTAAATTGGACACACCTGTACCTTTGATACACCATTGGGAGCTTACTAAGCCAGATGATTGGATTTGGGGAAGCGCATGATGCTTGAAGTGGACTTCATTATCTAACATGACTTTAGGGTAATTAGGTACCCATAATCTGGTACACCATTAATGGTAACATGTTTACACCTTAGAGGACTTCTAGATTGCCGTAAAGGCTGGCTTAAATGTTCTCAGTCTTAGCATGTCCGAGGTCTAGATGCCAGATAACGTCACATTGGGGATTTTACAGAGTTCGTATGTTTAGCAGCTAAGGAGAAGGCTAGACAAGGTTTGAGCCATCGGAATGTGATACCATCATCAGTACACACTTAATAAACCATGCTATTCAGCAACATTAAGAATCTCATCATCACCTACAGAACCCAATGGTGCAGATCCTAGTCAAATAGAGAAAGGCCAACTGGTATCAATGCAATGAGAGCTCATAGAATGAAAATCGAAGTTGAGACTTAATCCATGAACTCAGGGATTTTCAAGCCGATGAAACACCAAAACCCAAAGAAGCACTAATGGTTCCTTTGTTTCTCTATGGATCTCAAGCCTCATCCTTTTGATGGTTTTCTAACCCTTAAAAAATTCTTGTTGCTTCACCAAATCTCAGTATTTCATATATAAATATAAATAATATATCACCATCACCTTTTTTGAGGATTTTCTCATAAAATCTGTGAAGAGTTGCTACATAAGGCCTCATTATTGAGCTTCAAAATTTAAGCACCCTATCAACTTATATTGTTAATTCCGTTAACGTCCTAGGCTAAGTCACTTCTAATGCTCATCAATGACTCCAAAAGTCCAACATAGGATTATCTTCTGTAGAGCTTAAGCTTTACCCAAAGTTTTGAATTTTGGAAAACTTCAGACCTTTAAGATATGGAATCTCCATGAGATATTTTGTGGGAAATTTAAATTGGCATAAATCTCTGAACTTTAAGAAAATTTAGGCAAGTATCAGGGAAAAGGGGAATTTCGTAGAAAAAATCTTGGGAAATACCCAGAGAAGTTATGCCTATTTCATGAAAATTCAACACTATGATTTCAAACTGTTAATAAACTTCTGGTTCTAAATTATAGAAGCTTCCATATGTAAGCACCATCCCATCGAATTTTGTTACCAACCTTCAGGCTCCATCATAAGCACCACTAAGTGCACAACTTTAATCTCCAATTATCCATGTAGGGTTCAAGTCAAGAACAATCAAACATAATGCCTCATCCCAACTAGTTGGGTTCAGAAACATGACTACATTAATAGCTTTTTGTTTGATATTTTCAATTAGTATGAAGAATTTTAATTGCTAGAACAGCTTTTTGAGCATCACGAAAGGAAGCTACTTATGTATCGTTGCATCTATTTTAGAATATCGAGTATTATTGTAATTGCCTCGTAACAATCTATGGGCTCTGAATTACTTTCATTCTTCCTTTTTCTTTTCTTTATAAAGCTACATGTATGATTAAATTAAACTAATCGAAACCGAATATCTACCAAACGCAAGTGAAATGCCAATAATTTCCATCAATGATCAAATATATGCATAACTAGATCTAGTTTTACCTTCTAAACCAACAATGGTTCAATTTTCCCATATGTAATTATATGTTCACACTCCAAGTACTATTAGAAAGCCTATATATTGTCCAAGTTGTAGAAAAGAAACTTACACTTTAGAAGGGGATGAAGACTTTTTATATTCTAAAACCTCAGAATATATCCATGCAGCAAACACTGGGGCCATTCCAAGCAAAAACGACACCTGCCACATAATCAAAATATGCTTTATTATTTAAGTCAAGCAAATATATAAGCATTTATAGAATAAAATGTCATATGCATGTAGAAGCAAGTGCAATGCTAATCTTATACATAACTAAATTAATAAACTAAAAATAGTCTTATTCTAGTATAAAGGTATTAAACGATTCATCAAAACTCAGTTGTGTTGAGACTTTACCACTAATAATTCTACAGACCAGCATGAAGCTTGGAGAGAAAAACCAGGAGCACAAGTGAGAGTGCCAAATCAGAGTTTACCCTAGGTTTGAGAGTGCCTCAAGTAAAGTACCAGTATTAATCATAAGGTAGTTACCATTGTTTCAATTGCTTTATAGTTGTCACTTTGAATTGCACATGAGACCATTTATTAAATAAACTTGCAAATAGAAGGAACACTGGTATGAATGCTGACTAATAATATAAGCCAATCAAGGAAAAGCACACAATATTGATATGTCCCTCCTTTATTTACAGGTTTGTTGTGTATGAATACAAGAAAATTCTAGCTGCACATCCTTCTACTTGACAACCATAAAAAAAAGGAAAAGTTGAAATCTTTGCTTCATGGCACATTTGACAAAGAATGATCGCTTTTAATTCAGTAGTGAATTAGTACAAAAACCTGCACAGGAGGTAAAATGAGACTCTAATACTTAACGGCTTAGTTGATGAATCTGAATCTCCTCTCCGCCAACGAACTTTACATTTGTACATTGCATCCTTGCCTAGCTATCTGTTTTCAGTCTGTTTGACAGATCAAGACCTAATATTCTTTCCTCCTCTTTCTAGTGATTCGGATCCTCCTCTCTTATTCACTGAAACAACTCCAAAATCCTTTCTTTCCTAAATGAGATAATTCAATGGGCTAAAATTTTGCTCTCAAAACTGTCGTCACAAATCAGTGACAAATATAATCTCAATCCACAATCACAATCCAAGAGCAGATGTGCAAACTCCTTCAGCTGGATGACGGCACCATGGTCTGAACTTACTGCCAGAAGGCTTTGCCAGCAGTTGCAAAAACAAATTCCATTTCTATGGTCCTCCCAGCTGGTGCCAATCAATTGGTTTATGGCTCAGACCTTAAACTGGCATAATAGAATCCATCATGCACATTGACGACATCCATGCCCATGGCTACCGTATCTTAAGAACCCCCCTCCCCCTCCCCTCTCCCCCTTCCCCTCAAAACCCCTCCAAGTGAGCTCTTGCCGGAGACAAAGATCTCCTTTCCGGCAAGTACATACAAATCTAATATGCAATAATAAGTAAATTATATGCTCAACAAGTCATGCCATGACATGACTTATAAGTTGATTGCATAAAATGACCGACACTTAAATGTAAGCGTTGAGGTCTCAAAGTCTCTCTAGCATGAAATGTCGAATGCATAAGTGCCAAGAGAACCAAGTGTATACATTAGACAAGTGTTGGGAGTCAAAGATGATCAAAATATGAAATGCAACACCTAAAAATGCCCAAAGGATTGAAAAAAAGGACTCAGGACATCCACACAAGGTCCCCGCGCAAAACATGGCAAAACTGACAAACTCGTGTCGACACCCGAGAGCATTGGGGGCACATCCAATAGCACTAGCCAGCAACAGTGTGGGTTCGGGGGTTTTGCTCATAACTTTCTCAATTTAACCTTGAATATTCACGATCTTGGGTTCATTGTAAAGCTAATTGAATAAGCAAATGAGACCAAAATTAAAGCCATTAGATTCTTTTTGCATGTATGAAATTAAATTCACCTTTCTAGCAAGGTCTAATACTCTCCTAACTTGCTCTTTCCAAAACTTTGGAAGCATGCACTCTTTTCTCTGGAAATTCTCACGTATTTAAGCATATTTGACGTCCCAAAATCTATGGCATTTGCCGGATATTCTACAGACATCAAGTGTCCAGAAAATATTATGAGGTGCCAGTCGAGGTGTCTGGCAAAGCTAGTTTTGCCAAACAACAAAAATGTGTAAGCCTCATGCTCTAGTAAATAATGCCAACCGGGCAATCTTAAGATAATGACATGGCATTTCTTTTTCTCGTCATATTCAATTCAATGATGTGGCACATGGTGCAAAAATGACCATCTACAATTTTAAGTCAATCAAAACGCCTCAACCACAGTTTTCTAAATTTATAAAGACAATGTGATGCTTATAAGAACAAGAACTAACGATACAGAGCCTTATCGAGGAAAGCAACCTCAATGTGAGCTGAAAGAAGAAAAATGAGCAACAGCATGATAAAACTCAATACTAATCACATTCATCACCATGAATTACACACACACACACACACACACACACACACACACACAAAGGCGTTTCTTACATAAATGTGCATAAATCTATGTCAAACAGAACGTAAAACTTACAGATGATTACAACAAACTATAATCAAAGCTCGAAACCTGATTACATTATCTCAAATATCTAACAGGAAATTGAGTTAAAAAGGAAAAACGAAGTAAATGATTGACAGTTAGCAAACAAGCTATCCTAATTCAGAATTCTATAATCATAACCAGACAATCAACTAGAAAGAAAAAAATTGAAATGAATATCATACCAGCCCAGCGGTTAAATGCCCTGAAACCACCATTTTTGCTGAAAAAACAAATCGAAAAGACAAACAAAAGAAAAAGAAACGATTCAAATCACTTAATCACGATCTCCATTAACGAAAAGAAAAAAAGAACAAGCTAGAGAGCAGTGATCGATCCATCGAGAGACGATACCTGTAGAAGGTTATGTATCTCTACTGTGATTTTCGACCATAATATAGAAGACCTAAACCCTAACAGGAAAATCTAAGAGAAGGAGATCTAAAGCGACTACGAGCCTTTGCTTCGAAAATTGAGAAAATGTTAGAACAAACGTCGCTCTCATCACCGAAAAAGCCAACCGTTGATGGTGGTTGTAGTCGCTGCTGCCCTTTCCTTGGAGAGAGAGAAAGAGAGGGAGAGAGAAAAGACGTGGTACTTGTTGGATTTATAGTATTATAGTGACTCCATCTTTTATTTGTCAGATCTTTTGTGCTTGTGAAGATCTCGACCGTTCAATCTGTGATCTCAAGAAAAATTATAACAAAACGACAAATAAAGATTGAATGGCTAAGACCCATATTCAAATAAGAGTCGTGATCAAGGAACCGGTTCCGTTACTATTGTAGAGGAACTCTTGACGTGGCGAAAGCAAGGATCATTGGATCCTTGTGTTTGGATTCTCGCAACAAAATTCTACTCAATATTAGAAATGCCGGTCATTTTTTTTAATTAAATCCAATCTTCTAAGGTTACAAGCACCGGAGTTAATTTGAAACCAATTAGAATATGACATGTGGAATAAAGTATTTAACTAAAATAAATTTAAAACTTTCAACCACAAAAATTGAGAATAAAATCACTCCATCATCGATAATGATGTGATATTTTATCTTGTGTCATACTCTTAGTTTCAAATCAACTAACAAGTGATTATAACTTGTGAAGATCCAGCTCCCTTTAGTTAGAGAGCATCTCTTCTGTTCCAAGTTGGTTGTTCCACCAGCTGTTCCAACAGCTGATGGACGCCACGTCAGTTCGAAACAGGCCCTTCGAAATTCGAACATTTCGAAAGAGGCCGTTCGAAATATTCGAAATTTGAAGGAGACCCCCCGAAATGGCTGAAATGCTCTACTTTAGTTAGTCTCACTTGGGACATGTGTCAACCTTGTGAGGTTTACACAGCCCAAGTTCATAGAAAGTATTCATTAGTTCTTGATACCAAGTTGTGATCCAGCGGTACCAATTTTGCTATTATTATAAGGGAGAATTATGTTTACCTCCCCTAATGTTTTTGACAAAAGCAGTCAAATGCCTTCACGTTTGACAATTTACACTGACATCCCCTGTCAGAAACTTAAGTTGAATGGCGTTAACGGATGGGGTGAAATGACGAGTATAGCCCTCGTTAAAAGTTGTTACGTTTGCGAGGGAAAATGTAGAAATATGAAGAACAAAAAAGCCTTTTTTTACTTTGACTATGCATCCCTAAATTTTTTACTTACCCTTTTTACTCTTTTTCTTCACGTTCCTAATTGTCGTCGACGCCTACAGAAGCAAGTTTCCAACACCTCCTGAAGCAAGTCTCCGGCATCTACAACTATTCTTCTTTCTCTACTAGTCTCAGTGGGGTTTATTTGATATTTCTCTTTTGTTGGATTTGTTGGATTCATATTTATCTCTTTTGAGAATGTTTTATGCATGCATGTGTGAACGAATACCCTAAAATGAAAAGTTCCAATGAATGGAAATTGAGTTTGGGTTGTTTAAGTTTTTTGATGAAGGTCTTGTTTGACTGGAGTGAGTTTTGGGTTCTTTTAGTTCAATTAAGGTTTTGTTTGAAGTTTGCATTGTTTAAGTTTTTAGATGAAGATTTTGTTGAGAATGTTTTATGCATGCATGTGTGAACGAAACCTTAGCATGAAAAGTTCTTAGCATGAAAAGTTCCAGTGAATGGAAATTGACTGGAGAGTGAGTTTTGGGTTCTTTTAGTTTTTCGATTAAGGCTTTTTTTATCAGTTTGGATTGTTGAAGCTTTTCGATAAAGGTTTTGTTTGCAGTAGATTGAGTTTGGGTTGTTTACAATTTTTCAAATGGTATCTGGGAATCCTCTACCTCCCTATTACTTGTCGATTCATCGAAAGACGATCTTTATTGGAATTTGTTTATCTATCATTTTTCTTAGAAAAACACATGTTCTGTTTGTATATTCCTTTTGTTTGTTTGTTGTAGATTGAGTTTCTATTCCTTTTATTTTGTTTGTATGTTATGTTCTTGTTTTTCTGTTCCTATTTGCTTTGACTTTGGAACTTAGCTTATGTATATCCCAATAGTTTTTCAATTTTCAGGTGAATATATCTTCAAGCACAACATATAGTATCGTAGTGCGTCATGGATATGGTGCTTACTACATAGAGTATGTTTATCCAGAGTGTTACTCTTACCTAGATTTAATGAGTGATATATGTAATGCAACTAACATCGAGAGGGGTAGGGTTATTAATGTCCTTTATATCATACATGGGTTTAAACAGGTTAAGATAGTAGATAATGCCAATGAATTGTTAAAATTGTTTGACATGTTTGATGATATTCGAATTGAAGGACAAGTGTTACATCCCTAACCTTAGAGATCTCATTTGAGTCCTTATAAGATTTGTAATATAACTCTCACCCCATTTCACATGGGAGTGGTAGTCAATACATTGCCAAACCATATAATTCATCAAGATAATTAAAAATTTTGAAAAATAAATTAACTTTAAAACTTGTCCATTACATCTAACTAATAAAACTAAACATCGGAAATAAACTAACTATTCCTAGTCCATGCTTCAAATCAAATCCCTACCATCTAATGAAAATTTAGCCTAACTAGTGCTAAAAGCAAACTAAAACACAATAACCAATAACTAATAAATCCAACTACAATAACTAAGATATTCTTCAACCCATTTATTCATTAAAAGCAATAACTTCATCGTAAGTTTCTCCTTTGTCTTGATCACAATAATCCTTGGTTTCCCCATCTATAGGTCCTGAAATATGTTGCTCAAAAGCATAAGCTACACTTAGCTTAGTAAATAAATAAATTAAATATCATTTAAGATTGAAGTAGGGACAATACCACTCTCCCATGGTATTCCATATACAAAAACAGAATTTTAGAATATACAAACAATGATATGAAGTGACATAATGCAATATGGTATGCTGGTTCAGTTATTAGTGAATGCAATGCATACTGTGCACCTAAACAAATATAATCATCATATGTGATCTAAATACAATAACATGCAACGCAATATGTATGTTGTTTGGCATTTGAGTAGTGTATGTCCCACACCAGATCAAACCCAATTACCCAAGATGTCTCACTAATGTGAAATCATCCCTCAAATACAAGGCCATGATAAATGATTATTCTATGTGCGCATTATAGTTTCTAGGGTCAGCGACCTAATGGGTACAATCCTCACTCTTATTGTTTTATCACAGGAACATATCCAAGGTTTCACTAACGTGAACTATCCTCTGTGAGCCATACATTACCCGAGCTACTAACATAATTTCACTCGGCATTTGTTAAACATAACAAGATGTAAAGGTTGGTTTGTTAGGATAGCCAGTCCCTCAACACACTTATATCCATGGCATCATCACAAACACATAAATCAACCTAAACATAGTTCAATCATACATTTTTCATGCAAAACAAGTAGTCTAGATGCTCATCCTAAAGAGTTTATCATAATCCTACGAAAGTAACTACTGTAAGAACCATGGAAATCCCTACTTCTTTTTCAAGCCTTTTTCTGGAACTTTAGCAATGAAAAATCGCTAGGATTTCCCTAGCCTTCTCCTTCCTTGGCCTCTTTCTTATTTCTTCTTTTCTCCTTTCTCTCTTTCCTTTCCTTTGGTCGTGCACTCTAAGTGGAAGTTTCCTAACTCCCACGTTCCTATTCGGAAGGGATCGTTAGTGGGAAACGTTCCCTCTAACACAATGTTCTAAATTTAAATTAAATGAAATGACTAAAATAACCTACCTCTACCTCATGGGCCAATCGACCAGCCCATGGTCTGGTCCGTCTCATACCTCGAGGCCCAAGCCCAATTCTCCTTAAATTCATTAAATCTCATATAAGTTCCCCCAATATTTTATCTTAATTGCAAAATTGTCCTAATCAACTAATTTCCTTACATTAAAATCCTAAGGTTCATTAAGATGATTAAATAGAATTTATCACTCAATTATGATCAGGGTTAGGGTCAGTACATACATAATAACCCCTATGAATTAGTTTGGATTATTACAGAAAGCATGTGCATTGACACCGATGTTGTCAAGTGTCCTGCGTATCGAGTCCACATGCAGCTCGAGTAATGGCATGTAAGCGTTTGAGGCCACTATCGCAAGTGACGGCTCAACCTTACATGTCATTCAACGAGTGGATCATTCTCGTGCATGGCTTGCAAGTTGTTCAAAGGGAAACACGTGGGGTCTGCATGTTGCATATGACCCTCGAAGGGCGACACTTGTCACACAAATATTGCTTTGTCCGAGGTACTTGGCTGTTACATCCCAAACCTGAAGAGATAATCGGGATACCCAAAGGTTTAGTATGTAACTCTCACCCCAACACAATGGGAGTGGAAGGCAATATAGCAACATAAGCGGAAGTGTTAATATAATAATTTTAATAAATATTGAAATAAAATTTACAATTTATTCTAATTTAATAAATTACAATCTAAATACAAAATCTCTACAATCTAACTTCTCTCTTTAAGTTCCATTTTATTCCCGTAGCTCTCCCTTTAATTACAATCATCCTTTAACCTGAAAAATTGTAGTGACCCAGATCCAAAAATTTATAATGATAATTAATGTGCAATTATTTAATCAAGTTAAATAATCATAACTGTACTTAAATTCTAATTGGTTGTAAAAATGTGTTAATGTAAGTATAGAAAAAGGGACAAGCTATAATTAATGGATAGTGTGGGGTTATAATGTAATCAAATTAGTTAATTAACCGGGCTGAGAACTGAGATTAGTGTGCCTGACTCAGATTTGGCCGTGTGGTCCAATAATTAAAACCAAGGGTAGATTAGTAAGATAACTAAATTCAAATTCAAAAAAAAGAAAGGATAAGAAAGTTTTCTAATTAGGAGTTGATTTTTGAAAAGATTCTTAGTGGGGAAGTTGCCTTATCAGTTAGGATATGAGTATAGAATGTTAAGAAAAGATTTAGGGAGGAATTTGAGTTAATTAGGAAGTCTAAAAAGTGAGGGTTTTGTTTAGGACGTGAATAGTGTTTTTGGGTTAGAGAATTAGGGTTTGGGCTTTTAGAGAGGAGAAAATAAGAAAAAGAGAAGAAAGAGGCTGAAGCTAGATCTGGAAAAGAGAGAAGCTAGGGAGAAGAAGAAGAAGAAGAAGAAAAGAAGAAGAGAAAGGGAGAGGAACTAATTGCTAACTAAATATTTGAACCAACACTGTAAGTCTTATTTTCTGTATAGTTTTTATGGAGTATTGTGGTTAATATCGGATTTATCGTACGGAATTGTATCTTGAATGCCTTATGGAGGAAAGCATGTTTTATTTGATTATATCTGATATTTGATAATATTAAGATTGTTCTTTTGATTTATGTATTGGATTTACACCGTGCGTATGTGGTATTAAATAATTGATTTATTCCTTTGATTTTATTAACTAATGATTTGAAGTGTTTTTGGTTGATTTGACATTGATTAGAATTGTTAAAATTGGTTTCTTGTGATTTAGAACAATAGTAGTTTCAGATTGGGGGTTTCCAGAACCCTAGGAAATCCCCAGATTCTTGACCCATCGGCAGGCACCGGTACACCGGTGAGCCTGCCGATAGGGAGCATTTTTAATCGTTGAGAACCCCACTGGTAGGCACCGGTACACCGGTGGTGCTACCAATGGAGGTGTGACAAGGGTACAGATTGGAAATTGGTTGGTTTTGGTTAGGGGTTTGTGCCTTGTGAGTGAGATATGGTCTCTTGGAATCAAAGTTGGTCTGAAGGCTCTAGCCTACCTGCGGGGAATCAACCATGAGTTCCACATCACTCCTTATCCCTGCTAATTAGTGATGGAATTTTGGAATCTAAGTATGGTCAGAAGGGTCTAGCCTACCTGTGGGGAATCAACTTTGAGTTCCATGGTACATCCTACACTATTGACTAACCTATTGACTTGAGCTCTATGTACTTGGTGATTAGAAGTTGGACTCTTAATATGATTTGGGTTTGAATTATATTTGGGGAATGGATACCAGTGATGGTATTCAGCGGATTATTTGTGTGTATGTGCGCACGAATAGATTTTGAGGGTGTTATCACTAGAAATCTTACTGATACACGTGAGAATAGCTTGTCTGGTCAACCGGGCAGCGACAGATGGGGTTATGAACATATTAACTTGTCCGATCAACCATGCATCGACATATGGAGTTAATGATGGTGTTTTGATTTAGTTTGAACACCGTTAGGAACTTATGATGATTTCCAGTAGATTATACGCGTGGATGGGCGCGTGGATAGTTTCTTATGGGAATTATCATTTGAGTCATAAGTTAATTAATGCATGCATACTAGGCCTATGTTGTAATGGCCCAAACCACGTTTTGCGTATTTAATCTTATTTTATTTCTTGATATGACTATCTGTCGAATTAATTTTTAATCAGATTATATCCTACCATGTGATGCACGTTATTATGATTTTATGGTCCTTGTGTAATGCATTGTAGTCTAACTTCAATTGTTTGAGCTAATGGCATTATCATAATATTTGTGCTGTGATGAGGTGTATGTCTTGGATTGATTTGTTAGAAATTAAGGTTTTGGATGTGAGTAGTTAGAAATGGATGGTTGGGATATAAGTGGTTAATAATAGAGGGCTCAGATTTTGCCACATGGCAAGGGAAGATGCTTTTGCATGGAAGATTAAGAGACAAGCTAGTTTGAGCTTTGTTTTGGGTTTTGGCTTGGAAGAAAGGCTTGGAGAAGAAATAACATCATTTGTTGATTTGTTGATGTGCTATTGCTTGAATCCTAACAGGTAAGTTTAGATTCTTGAATATAATTAGTTAGATCCTAGTTTTCTTTGCAATTTCAATGATTCATGGTTGATGTGTTGAAATGAATATGTACGCCTTGATTGAATAATTTGAATATGTTCATTTTGTGTTTTTCTTGCTTGTAGCTCACCTATGTTAGTTCTTTTACTCTTATGGATTGAAAATCTTAGAAAATTGTTGAAAACCCCTAAGTTTTGGCCTATTCGTGACGTTCGGCGGCCTCCTAGGCGCGCCGAACACTTTCTAGGCGCAGGGTGAATCTCTCGACGCACCTAAATAGGTCGCCGAGCATGAACATCAAGAACAAGTCGCCGAGAACCACTTCGGTCCGCCGAAATGGGCCTCGATGCGCCGAAAGGGTCACTGAAGAGTTCACCGAGAAAGGACCCCCTGGCTACATCGCCGAATCTCAGAGAGGTTCGCTGAGAGGGTCACCGAACCAAGCTTCGGTGCGCCAAAGGGGTCGCCGAGGCAGGTTTTGAGTGCGCCGAAGACTCCGTCAAAATACATTGCTTACTTTTGAACATAAAGTTTTATAAACAACTGCCTGTTGTCATATGTATGGATTGAATTCATGAGTGTACTCACATGTACGAATAATAGTAGAAATGATGTATGAGAATTTAAATGAAGGAACATCATGTGAGATACACGAAGGTAAATGGATCACGTACTTAGATGGTTATTTTCACATTGTACACCACAAGATGCTTGTTTAGTTAATGTGCACTTTTCACTACACTGCATGGACTCTAGACTTCGGTGGTCGAAGAGTATGACCCTGTAACCCGAGACCTCCTGGTTGTGTCTCGTGGGTGGAAATGAGTGTGATGTGACTCCACATATAGTGAGGAGACCAGCAGGATCGAGTTAAGGGAGTAGCTAACCAAAATACTCTTCATTGACCAAGGGGCATTAGACCCAAAGATTAGAAGTGGGCCTCTGTAGTCTAGTCAAGTGTTCATGATTTCCTGAGGGATATCGCAGCTTGCTGCAAGTTTCAGTCAAAGGACCACTGATCAAAATAAGAGGGGGAATTGTGCCGCCTAGTTTGAAAGCCCTTAGAACTACTTTGTACACGTAGAATAGCCCTATTCCATAGACCGTTATACAGGGGGATGATTTCAGGTTATTGGAACACCCTGGGGCGAATTCAGGTTGCTGAGACATCCCGAATAGAAGCTAGATCAGGAGGAAATAGTTCACGTTGACATTCTATCAGAGTTTGCATTTGCACAACATGTAGATTGTTTGATAAGTCAACTTGGTGATGAGTATAGTTTAGATGCATGTCATTTCATTTTAATAATCAATTAGCCCCATGCATTGCATTATTATATTCCTATTTGTTGATTGTGTTTGAATTATTGTGGTTGTTTAGACTCTAGGTTATATCTTATATATTCCTGAATCTAATTCTTACTGGCTAATTAGCTCATGCTTTTAAGCAAACAGTTTCAGGGAATTTAGACAGTGCAGCTGTTGACGTGCAAGCTGAAGAAGTTGAAGGTTACGAAGAAGAAGATGACTTCTACACCTCCCAGTGACAGCATTGTAATGGATTTAAACAGTTTTGTAATAGTTTTGATACTGTTTTAATACTTTATTAGTGATGTTTTGTTTGGAAGATACTCAAGGTTTATCTTCTCAGTTATACTTTCTGATTTTAAACCTAGAACTCATATTTTCATTTTCCGCTGCTACTTTGATGTAAATATGTAAATATATCATGTTTTTCACTGAATGTGAATGCATTCAATTCTGTTATCGCTTGAATTGACTACCATTCTCCTTCCGAGGAAATGAAGGTCATTATCTGGATTCCGCTGGGCTCCCAGTGGTCTATTGAGTTCAGGTCGTGACATATGTGAATTGTTAAGTGTGCCCGAGATGTGCAAATATGGATTATCCTTGCGAGGCTTTCTGGTGAGGTTGACTATACTTGTGGGTTGAAAGGTTCCACTTAAATAAGGGTTGATTTCAGCATACTCCTATACGGTTGGTAAAACCTTGAGTAATTGCACTACAAAATTAGCAAATGTTCACTTTCGTACCATACAATGGGTTAGCTACCCCAAATGAAGAAGAGGGACATCAAGATGTTCCTGGTGACCTATGTCCCGAATTGGTTCTTAATTTGAAGCTGCAATTGAGGGGCACTTAACATGATACATTAACCTATTTCATAACATTGCACATTCACATGTAATCTTTTGTTGAGCATATTTATATTAGAGCATTTGTTTGATACTCATTCGTCTCATATTCCATCTCATTACTTAATCTTATATGTCTTGATTACTCGTTACTTTATTTTCCAATTTCGTATTTGATTTAGTATTATAATGTTTCATGAGGATGGATGACAGATATGGTCTTACCGGGCATTTCGAGCTCACATGACATTTCATATTGCAGGTCGAGATAGATGAGGATGGACTTGGATTAGCGGCTGAATTTATTTTAATTTTTGTTTGAATGATACATTGGTTAATTTGAATGTAATAGGATTTAGTATGTTATTAGTTCTCAATTTGATTTGAGGTTATGACTTTTCTGAAGTCAGTAGTATGTAATAGGTTTTATTTAGCTTCCGCACTCTGAGTTTTAATGAAAGTGATGATATTACTTTTATTATTTGATTTTTGATTTGGTGATCCGCGTTCCTTGGTTGGAGCCCGAAGGTCTTACTTTGAGATCCATGCCGCCCGTATAGGGATTCGTGCCACGGGTTTTGGGGTGTGACAAAAATATATCATAAAACGTACATAAGCTGAAAGCTCGGATAAGTAGACCTTTAAAATAAGGTATTTACTCATATCCCAATGCTAAGAGAAAATATATATAATAATAGTAATAGTGATATATTCTAGAAATATATGACAATGATGATAAAACTGAAAAATATACATGATAATAATGATATGTGGACATCAACAAATGAATTACAATTCTCTCACCAGATCTTACTTGGTTTGTATCCTAAGGATATCATGTTCAAAATTCTTAAGTCTACAATGCCTAAATCTATATGATTAATTATATCATACACAAGATAACAACAATAATATCAACACTCACATATAATGCATATGCATGTTGTTTGGTATTCGAGTAGTGCATGTCCCACACTAGATCCATCTTACTTTGACCAAGATGTCTTCTCAAACCATCCCTCGCATACACCGCCACAGTCAAAGATAAGATATTATATGTGTGCATCATAGTTCTAAGGAGCTTTGACCTAGAGGGCACAATCCCTTCACCTTATTTTCGATCACGGATACGTATCCAAGGCATTAAAAATATGAACTCGCCTCAATAAGCCATGCATTATCCGAATACTAACAGAAGTGACTCTCATGATTCAGAATATTGGGAGTGCATCCCCCCCCTCTCATCTTACGACAAGTCTTTTGGGATACTCCCTCACCTTAGGTGGCTTAATCCCAAAGGACAAGCATTGGCCACTGCCATATTATGAGTCATGATAGTATCCTTTATTGGACAAGTATAAATTACTCCAATAATAGGATATTAGGGAAGCTATCACAACTGGGTAGTCAATATGCAACTCATAATTTTATATCATTTATTAATGCATTGCACACACAATGATTTCACAATCATATATTCAAAACAGCATAGGCGTGAGCACATTCTCATGATTCTAGGCTAATATAAAACACATAGTTTAACATATATAGTTCAATACACATGTAGGCATGATGAAAGTGTTATAATTAATATAATGATAATTCTTATTTGATTTAGATATGAGGCATTCACACATTCAATGGTCTTTTATGCAAATTATTCACATAATGTTGTTAAAAACACATATATGATTACAACATGATATTAACAAGCTTATAAATCAAACAAAACATCTGAGCATGTGTATAATATGCAAACAAAACTAGAGGAAGTGTTGTGGAGTTATTTCTTTTTATATCTTAAAATCTCATACTATTGTGGGAAGTTCTAACAAGTCAAATCTTTGGTCTAGGGGGTCATATTTTGATATAGGCATTCCTGGTATCTTAAAACATGGTAAATCAATTATAACTATCATTGTACATGTGCTTAAAGTCTCGGATTACCAATTTAGCAACAAGTAGGATTTCGGCTGGTCGTCGGCTAGTCGAAATTGGTTAAGTATGTCCAAATTCAAAATACTTCTTCTAGGGGTTTAGGGGAGGTCTAATTAAGAAGAAGATATAAAAATTGTATAGGTCAATTTTGGCCAATTGCCAGTCTGTATCCTCTTCCATTTGACAGACTTTGACCATATTTACAGTTGTGATTTCCTTCAGACGTTCCTGTATTGGTGGAAGGATATGACGCTCCCCTACAGTAATTTGCAATTCTCTTTGTTCCGGAAGAGTTAATGATGAGGCTAAGTTAGCCAAGGCATCGGCTTTATTATTTTCTGGTCGTGGTACATGATCAATTCAGATGTTGGTGAATTGAGATATCAAATCTTTAGCCCTTTGATGGTAAGGGACTAAATTCTCGTTTCTTACTTCATATTGACCATTTAGTTGCTTAATGATCAATTGAGAATCACCATACACCCGCAGATTATCAATATT
>JAUPMG010252384.1:0-21766 GCA_031762675.1 Pachysandra terminalis | reverse complement strand
TATATATATATATATTTTTTTTTTTTTAACGACCGGTCTCGTTCTTGAAACTTCTTTTTGACTTTTACAGAGATTTGGACCGGACGATCTAATATGGATCGCCCGATCTGACTCGGCGATTCCGAGTTAGATCGATCGGTTTTGGACCGAGTCAGTGAGGTTTTTAATGTTTTAATGATTGGTTTGGGATCGTGACTCGTCCTGAGCCGATCCTTTACACTATGGTTGGTGGTGTTTTCAGGTACTATCGTGGTATTATCCTTCATATTGATTCTGGCCCAATTGAAGAGGGCAACACACTTAGGCAGTTAGGCTTGAGATGTGTGCTTTTCTGACTGGTTTGAGGGAAACAAGGGCTCAAGGATTTCACAATGTTGCTGTAGAAGGGACTCATCTCGGTTATCTCATGGTTCACCTCTTCATAGGAGCACTCTTGGCTTCTAGGCCATTTTTTTGGATTAGCTCAGTTGTTGACCGTAGAGTTGAAAATCTCTTTCTTCCTTATTCCTAGGTCAGCCAATGAGATAGATGATGCCCTCGCTAAAGGTGCAGTGGTGAGGGGTGAGTGGTCTAGGGGTATTCCCCAGACGATCTTTTGTTTTTCCAGGCTGCTATTTGTTTTTGATTTTTTGTACTTTTATCTTTTATTTCTTTTGTCCCATGCTCTGGGGCTTCTCTTTTGTACATTCTATTTCCTTCTACAAATAACGTCTTCAGTAGCGATCAAAAGAATAAAAAGGAAATAAAATAGTTATCCAAGGCAAAGGAGTGAATATCATATATGTTCACTTTGAATGCTAAAAGATAGTATTGTTGTGGTTTCCTGTTCATTTTGAATGCATGAGTCACTACGGAAGTAGTGATTATGCAATGAAAGTTACTACAGTATCAAAAACAGTATTACATATATGTAATACTTTTTTTCTGAATCATTTTAGCACTTCTACTAGTATGCACATGATGTTCTTATCATGCATGTAGTATTACACCATTGCACATGGCTTCATTAATGGTCCCCATTCAAATGAACTGCTGTTGATTTTGATTTTGTGTACATCGCCTTGTTTGAGTTGGTGTCTTTACTCTAATGATGAAAAGATGGTTTTGATGTGCTTGGGAGATTTATTTCAGGAAGAGTTAGGCTTGTTTAAACTTCATCAACCATTTGGCATATTGATGTTTAAAATCAAGATCTCATCTCTTAGATTTCGCCACTATATTTTGAATGTGGCCATCTTAATTAATAACATTTAGCTGGATTAAAACCAGTATACTCAATGGATGTTTCTGGTTGAGGTTGCTTGGTGAAATTTAGCAGTTTTCAATTTCAACCTTGGTTCTACACTTCATTCATACATTTTAATATTTCTTATTTTCTTATTGTGTATATGGTATGGAAGACTTTTGTTAGATTCCCGATATATTAATCTAGCATTCTCTGCTTCTCCTTTCTTATGTAAACTACCTGGTCATGCATCTTAGTTGGAGAAGAATCAACTGGGAAAAAAATTCTGCATTTTTATGTAACTGGTTTGACATTCACAGTCGAGACTGGAGAGTTTCCTACAATTGAGCCTTCACACTTTATAGAAATTAAGTGTGCTTCCTTGAGTGGTAAATAGATCCTTGTTTATTCAGCCAAGGTTTTCCTCAAGAATGTGGCACTTCTCGATATAACAATTTTACACCTTGTATCATCAAAGTGCCAAAAACCGTGTAAGGGTTTTGATTGTATTATAGTGCCGCATGCAAACATGATGTTAAATTTACTCCAAAATTTTCCATTTTGAAAGTTGTCGAAATTTCCTTCACATTGATATTTCTGCTATTTTTGAAACTTTTTTCTTGTTGCATAGTTTTCATGGGACATTTCCCCCAAAGTATCCCTATGAAATTTCTCTCAAAATTGAAAATTAAAACCATGCATGCAGACAGGGGTGGAACCAGAAAATCTTTCTTGGCGGGCGGGGGGAGTTGGAATTATATAACAAACGATAAAAAAAGCTCTAATGTGCTTTACTAATTATTATTATTATTTTTGATAATTTATGAAAGTATATATAGATGAGAAGAAAAAATATAGCAACCAGTGTTTTAGCAAAACGCTAAAATCCATGGAGCAAAACATCAAAGATAAGGAAAAACAACTAAGAAAAGCGAAAAAGACCGAAAATAGGCTCCAAAGGACCCGTAAGGATGCCAAAACAACATCCGCAAAGAATGAGGTAACTCAATGCTAGGTCAAAGAAATCGTCTGAAACTCTGTCATGATGTCCATAACCGATAATCCCATAAACTGACTTCTGATAGAAGCCCAGGACGCCACCGAGGTCATGATCCCCTCACACACACTCCCTACAGAGGATAAAACATCATGAAAGATCCGCTGATTTCACTCTCTCCAAATATGCCACAAAACAGCGTGGAACACCAAATTGAAGAGACTCCATCCCCAAGCACCTAGATCCGGGAGTTGCCATTGAGCCAATAATTGACCAATACCCTCTGGCATCACCCACACCCTCCTAATACTCTGCAGTAAGAAACCCCAGATCTCTGTGGCCAAAGGGCAATGGATGAAGGTATGATCGATAGACTCCTCCTGCGCACAGCATAAAAAACACGCCTGGAGACAAAACCATATACCTCCTCCTTCTTTGAAGCATATCCGGTGTGTTAATTTGATATAATAGTGCAGTCCACGAAAAAGCCTCGACTCTAGGAGGAACCGGGGGGTAGCACAAAGACCGGACCGGGAAAGGAAAAGGGGTCTCGATTCTATTCGGACGAAAAGGACTAAAGAAAGACTGACAAGAAAACACCCCTCTAGGATTAGAGACCAAAGTAAACGATCCGCCCAATCAGAGTAGACACAAACCTCCCCAACAGCCTCAATAAGGGAACATAACTCCGAGCAATCTGAACCCCTCACAGTCCTACGAAGAGGAAGATTCCAAACAAGACCCGACTCAGACCAAGACAGCACATCGCCCACAAAGGAAGACTAGACCGACACGACTTTGAAACGTTTAGGAAACCGAATATAAAGAGGAACCTCACCCAGCCATAGGTCCTGTTAGAAGAAAACGAAAGCACCATCCCCCACTGACCACCTGACCACAGACAAGGAAAAAGGAGCAAGAGCAATAACATGCTTCCACGGGCTTGCCGCATAAATCCTTGCATTTAGTCTCAAATCTCTTCTGTTCACGTGAATGCCGTACTTGCTTAGAATGATCTTACACCACAAATGGTCTCTCTCACAGTAGAATCGCCAAAGCCATTTAGCAAGAAGAGACGAGTTACGAGCCAGAGTGTTGCCCAGGTTAAGACCACCATGCTCCCTCGCCTTACACACAACATCCCAATTGATTAGATGGTCTTTCCTACCACCGTTCCCTTCTCACATAAAACTACGTTGGGCCTTCTCGATAAGAGAGGCCACCACTCGAGGCATCCTAAAGACCGACATATAATATACTGGAAGGTTTGCCAAAGACGCTTGAATGAGAGTAATTCTGCCACCCAAGGACAAGTAATTCCTCTTCCAAATGGCCGACCTCTTCTCAATCCTTTCAACCACCAGATCTTAAAAACTAGAGATTTAGGATTTCCACCCAAGGGCATCCCCAAATAGGACATCGGCTAGGACCCTAAACCGCGCCCAAGTGTCTCAACACAATCCGCCAACACCTCCTCTCCGACGTGAATCCTGGAGATAGTGCTCTTATCCAGATTAACCTTCATACTTGACACCATTTCAAAGCAGCGCAAGACACTCTTAATCCCCTTGACCTGTGAGACCTCAGCATCAATAAAAATGATCGTGTCATCCGCAAACTGAAGATGGGAAACCCCCACCTCATCACCGTCCGACTAAAACCCCTCAGAATACCATTCGGCTTAGCAACCCCCATGAACCAACTCAGGACATCCCCCACTAGAGTACAAAGAAAAGGGGACAACGAATGTGTTTAAGACCCCGGAAGAAGATAAAAAACCATGCACAAAACCATTAACCAGGAAGGAAAACCCCACATTCCTAAGACAACCCGCCACCCATTTCCTCCATCTCTCTCCAAAACCCTTCCATTTTAGAATTTGATCTAAGAAGTCTCACTCCACTCTGTCATAAGCCTTCTCCATGTCCAATTTGATAATCAGGCCAGGCACCCCGCATCTAAATCCCTCCTCCACACACTCAGAAGCCACTAGAATACTATCAGTTATCTGCCTTTCCTTGACAAAATCACTTTGATGTTGTGAAACCAACACCGACATCACGCCTCTCATCCTGATCGATTGTACTTTCGCGATAATCTTGTACGAGCTAGTGGTTGAACTGATGGGCCTAAAATCCTTTATGTCCTCCGCCCCTATTTTCTTTGGGATTAGCACCAGAAAGTTAGCATTTGTGATCTTGTGCATGATCCCACTATTGAAATACTTTCAAGATCTCCCTCATAACCACATCCCAATTATTCTGGTAGAAACTAATTGTGAATCCATTAGGACCGGGGGCCTTATCACAAGCCAACTCCTAAACGGCCTCCTTAATCTCCTGTTCCTTAAACTCTCTTTCCATCCAAGACCTTTTCCTAGCACCAAAAACTCTATCACTCATTTCCTTTAGTGTAAAATCGAATATTTTCTCAGATTTGTATAGTTTAGAATAGAGGCGGCAATGATGTCCTCAAAAGAAGCTATCCATACCTCCCTGACCTTTAACTTCACCATATCGTTCCTAACCTTCCTCCCATTTGCCATTTTGGGAAAGAATCTGGTATTTCCATCCCCCTCCTTCAACCAAACCACCCGAGATTTTTGTCTTCAACTTATCTCTTCCAACTTCACCACTTCGACTAAAGCCACCTTAGATTCTTTTCTCTCCACAATTTCAGCATTACTCAAAGTCCTTTCTCCCTCACCCTTATCAATCTCCTCAATTTTTTTCCATCAATTTCCTCTTACGCTCCCCAATGTCACCAAAAACCTCTTTATTCCAAACCTTAATTTTACCTCTCAAGGAGCTCAAACTTCTCATGAACTTAAAACCTTCCCACCCTTGATAAGTCCCTATACAATCGTCCCACCAAGATTGGATAGATTCCTGAAAGTTGGGGTGGGATAACCAGATATTTTCAAATCGAAAGGGTGAGGGTCCACGGCTTCCCCCATCTGTGCATATTTGGATAGGCCAATGATCCGATACAGTCCTAATCAGAAGCCACTGATTTATAGCCCGGAAATGTTCGTCCCACTCAGAAGAGGCCAAAAATCTTTCCAATCTACAACATACTGCTGGGGTTTGTTCATTCGTCCATGTGTACCCCGCAATGGATAGTCGATTAGTTCGCAGTCCCTAATGATGGCTGATAGCTTCCTCATACTTCTGGTAATTCTAGCCACCCCTAAACTTTTCTCGCTCGCAAAGCGAGTCACATTAAAATCCCCAATAAGGTACCATGCACCACTGAATTGTGCCTGTAAATTGATTAATTCTGACTAGAAAGATGTCTTGTCAACTCTATTGGGCCCGTAAACCGCTGTAAATGCCCACTCAAAGTTATCCACACCTCCTAAACTGTATAGACAAAGAAAGTCTCTCTCTAATCACATCCACTCCCGAGACTGACACCCTATCCCATATAATCAAAATACCATCTGAAGCCCCTATGGAGGTCAAGAACTCCCAACCCTTGTCCCTGTCACCCCAAAGCTTCCTCACAAGACCTACATTAACCATTTCTTTTTTTGTTTCGAGCACCACTAAAATATTCGGTTTGACTCGTAGACACATATCCTTGACAACACACCTTTTTTCTATCAGCCCTAAGCCCCTTATATTCCAACTAATTATCTTCATAGAGGACACCTGACTCACCCATGTTTCTAGACCTAAAAACTTTAACCGTCTCTCTGACTGACACCTCCTTTCCAGACCCATCGCCAATCTTTTCTAGTTCACCGGACGCAAACTGTACCATGTCCTCCCATTCTCCCTCCTCTCGATCCTCCCCCATCACACCCACAAGCGAACCATCAATATCAGCCTTACCCCTACAAACACCTACCCTGTGCCTCCCACTGGTAGTCAATTCCTGAGTAACACAATGGCTAACCAAGCTAGCCGTTCCTTTTCTATGGCTTATTGGCGATTCCACTCATGATGGACCGTTATGTTCTGCAAGATTTTTGTTAGCAAAAAAGGATTCAACAGCATAAGGAAGAGATCTCGTCATATGTAAAGATTTATGTGACGTATCTGACCGAGGACGACTAAGATTAGAAGAGGAGGAAAAAGAAGGCAATTTGAACTGACACCCAGCTCCTAATAATTCGAAGCAATTTTCAAAGGACTGACTTGCTTTCGGGATTGCACACGACGAATCTGCTGCAATTCCAGATTTGGTAACAGGTTCAGCCATCACCGATAACGCGTCCCCTGTAACCTCCACCTCTGCCTTTGATGCCTTCTCTTGCTGTCTAAAAGGTTTAGAAACCTTTTCCGCCATGAGAAACTTTTCTCGAAGACTTTAGCACCAACAAAAGGATCCACCCCATCCGACCTGCGCTCAAACCCTGTTCTAAAAATGAAATCCTCTTGCGTAAATCCCTGGAAGAATCCTCGATACATCGCACCTGAGCAATCGGCTCTGCCTTCAATGTCGTGAAGTTATGGAGTGTCGTGGCCTTGACTTCTTCTAATTTGCACAAAAGATTCTCCAAGATCTCTTGATCGTTCAATGAAACATCCTTAGCAGGCTCTAGGGCAACCTTAAATGTAGACCCAAAAGCATTTGATGGGTTAGACATCCACCCATCAGGATGCGGCCCACCATTAATTTGAACAGAATTGGCTCCATGAACAAAGGGCCTCGAAGGGTTCGTCCCAATATCACTGTCGGGCCTACTGGACTCTCCATTGCAAATACCCTTAAACTTGGCCTTCACATTCAAGACATTATTGTTCCTAGCCAACTTGGGCTCCGCATCCTTGGCCGACCCAATAGAAGAAGTAGGCCCCAAATTCACATGTCCATTAACTCCCTTCAAACAACACTTTTGAATACTAGGCCTAGGCGGAAAGGACCCTGTGGCCCACATCGCGTTGGAGACGGACTGACGCGCGGCCAAACACTCGCCAGCACACTTGGTATAAGAGACAACTCCACCTTTTTCTGCCCTAAAATCCTTGCCAGAAGATTTCTTTCTGCCATCAGAGGGATGTTCCTACAAAATAGGTAAATTATTTGAATTGCTGAACGCTTCTCTCTCAGTCTGTGGCCTGACAACCTGTGCTTGTATCTGGTCATTTCTTCCGTCGCCATCACCATCACCCACTGGCGAGCCGACATTAGGGGATTCGTGCCCACTTGCCCTGCCACGACACCCTTCAAGTTCCACGTCACCTTCTTCTTCACCAACGTCTGAACGTAGCTCCGGTGAGCCCCCTCCTTCAGAAATATACACATCGGCCTGAAACCATCGACGGCCATCTGAAATCCAGATCTACCTCGGAATCCTCCAAGCGAGCTCGACACACATGTTCATACCCAACTTCAGAAAACCTTCTTCGACCACCTTTGTTGACACTTCTGGATTAGCTAGACCGCCAAAAAAAATTCTCTGATCAGGTTTATGAAATTCTGATTCCAAAGATAGGCAGGAACTCCCTCTATGTAAATACTCCATCCGCGGCTACTGTTCAGAGCTTCAAAGCTGTATAGACAAGGAGGGTCTGACTTTGGCGGGAGAAAAAACACGAATTGGGGGGAGCCCCCAGAGGAAAGAATACGCGCATGCCCGACAGAAAGTTTCTCCTTGCTTGTATCTTGCCCCCCCATTTCTCTTTAGCACTTGTCTTCCGACATCCGCAATGTATGACCAACCACTTCAGACGGCGGAAAAAACAGAGATCTACTACGATTGTTTTGACCGACCGAAGAGAGGTTTAAGAGCTCCCCTCTATGGTTGATGCTAAATTTTGCAATCAACACTTGCCGTCCAGTTTTGAGGGAACCCAGCACACGCGGTTTTCTCCCCATACGCCGAATGGATTGCACCATACTATTGACCTAGGAGAGTTCTTCTAGAGATAGCCAAAGCCGTGTGAAACCAAAAGGTCTTGTTTCCGTAACCTTCACCAGTGGACGAGCATCCTTAAACAGGAACGTCTTGCGAGTGGCTTGCACCCTGACCTTGGATCTCCCCATGGAACCTCTTGCTTCCTCCGAGATAGGGACAAAACCATCATTCTTCTTGCGAAGAACCATATTTTTGAAGGAAGGCATTTCCTCCTTCTGCTGCAACATGTTGTTGGTCGACCCACTCCCCTCCAGCTGTACACCATTACGACCAAATTCATTCAAAACATTTATGATTTCGTTAACCGAGTAGCCGGCGGCCAGAATATCGCCGACTACCAGTTTAATGTTCCCCTTCTTATCTCCCATTTAGTTGGCATGTTCCGAGCATCCGTCGAAAAGTCCCTTTCCGACCGCCTTGTGAGCACTTCCAACACTCCGATTGCCTTCATTGCCATTACTCCGATTGTCCATCACTCCAATAACCAGCCCCTCCGAGATTATCATCGGCAAGACAATCCCAACTAGCTCTTAGTCATGAGGTTAGAGAACAGTCTCAAAACTGGCAGTTGGCGATGCAATTTGGTCCCTCATTGCTCGATGATTTCGGTCTGGAGGACCGATCAGCAGAGTTTTACAGAATTTTGTCCCATATATAGTCGACATCTGATAAGCCTGCAAGCTTAAAGTCCCCAAATTTTTATTTCCTTTTCTAGGTTCCTTTCTAGTGTCCCAGTATATTCAATTTCTTTTTTATTTCAATTTTATTTAAATTTTACTCTTTCGCCTATGCATGTATAAGAATCGGTATTCCATCATTTTGACATTAGAACCAAGAAGGAAACAAACCAAACAGATTACATTGGTAGAATGAATAAAACTGCATTTGCATGCAGGGGGGGAGCCAAAAGGGGGTGGGGAGTGGCCATGGCCCCCCCAAAGTTTTAAAAAACCTCCTTGCTCTATACATGTTCTGCCACTCCCCACCTACTTTGAGTGGAGTGGCGCTACATGTTGCACCCCCCCACAAAACTCTCACTTTTTTTTAATTTTTTTATAATTAACCTTTTGTATATATATTTTTTAAACGTGAAGATCTGGCCGAGCATGAGTCCATTTATATATATATATATATATATATATATATATCCATTTTAACGTTTAAAATTACATTCTTACACATATTTTCTTATAATTAGCCTAATACCTATTTATAGGGCTATCAACGAGCCGAGCTAGCTCGGCTCGTATGAGCTTAACTTGAGCTCTATAATTGGGTTCACGAGCCGAACTTGAGCCCAAAAAAAAGGTCATTAACTTAATGAGCTTGAGCCGAGCTTGGGTAGGCTCGACTCAATTAAAGCTTGGCTCGGTTTGTTTATGAAATTATACATCTATATTCCTAAATCTTATAATATATATATATATATATATATATATATATATATATATATTTTGATCAGTTAAATCTTATAATATATTAATATTAAATATATATGTTAATATGTTATGTTATATATAATAATAATCATCAACTATAATATTAATGTATTTGGACTAAGCCAAGGTTTTTTGCAAGCCGAGCTTGAGCCTAAAATATTTTAACGAGCTTGAGTCGAGCCTGATCCCAAATTTTTTTAATGAGCTTGAGCCGAGCTTGAGTCTAGCTCCAGGTTTACGTGCTCGAGTCGAGCTGGACGAAGCTCGGTTTAGTTTGGCTCGGCTCATTTACAGCCTTACCTATTTATTGATATATGTCAAGGTTTTAAATTTCGTTGGAGTTTTTTATTTTTGTTAGGGAGGCAAAATTGAAATTTTAAATTTTGCTCTAAAAGATTTCGGACAATTTTGACAAAAAAGTTTTGAAATGTCTAAATAATTAATTTTGATTAAAACAATAATTTAAAAAATCAAATTATTTTGTTGAAATCATCAATGTTTCATAGTGAAATTTCTTTAGAAATGCATAAACTCTTATTATGCTGCCACCAGATGTGAGATAAAGTACAACAAGTTATGACAACTAAGCAGTGTCCAATCTCATGTTCTGTGATGCTTATGCAAGCGTGAAGACGAAGAGGCTTATGGTAATTGTTTTCTATTTATACATTTTTTCCATAGTTTTGAGTTTGATATTTTTCCTATATTACTCTAATAATGAAGACATCAACACTCAAAACTAAGATTCTTCTTCTTTTTAACCTTTTACTAATTTTTACAAGATGGTCTTGTGGAAGGGCCGAGTGATTAGCAACTTTTTTTTCGATGGATAATGAAGATAGTATAAATAGAAAAGAATGTACATAGCTATTAGGCCACAAAGAAGTGGACAAATGCCTCGGGAAAAACATCAAATATACAAAAAGACAGAAAAACAAAAAAAGAAGAAGTGGACTAAGATTCTTCTTCTTTTTTACCTTTTACTAATTTTTACAAGATGGTCTTGTGGTAGGGTTGAGTGATTAGAAACTTTTTTTTTGATGGATAATGAAGATAGTATAAATAGAAAATAATGTACATAGCTATTAGGCCACAAAGAAGTGGGCAAATGCCTCGGGAAAAACATCAAATATACAAAAAGACAGAAAAACAAAAAAAGAAAAATAGCCTCAAAAGAGGAAAAAACTAAGTCACCTCCTCACAAGTTCAACCGGCACAGCCCCACTAAAGAAAGATTCGGTGACAACTCTTTCTCTGGCCAAGCGATCTGCCGATCCATTGGCACTTCTGAGGACATGTGAGAAGACAATATGTAAATCCTATCCAAAAGACAGTATCAGCAAAAAAGAGTGATAGAGTCCCCAAGAATTACAATTCCTCTCCCTTATCCAAGAAATGACCACAGCTGAATCTCTCTCCACCACCAGGTTGCAGAACCCCTTACTCCTTGCTTCCCCTCAAGCCCGTGATCGGCGCAAGGACCTCACCCTCATAGAATTTCCCTCCCTAACCGGCCCAAGAAACCCGTGTAGAATACACCCTGTATGTTCCCTAAACACTCCCCCAACCCCGGAGGGACTCGGATTCCCCAAAGATGAACCGTCAAAGTTCAACTTGACCAATCCCGCATCCGGAGGGAATCACCTCGCCTGAATCTGGGGTAGGAGGTACGGAGTAAAATCACCAAGCTCCAATCTCCAAGTACAGACGAAACTGATAGCCCTTTGAATTCCTCCTTAGATATCACCCATGAAATAGCTGAAGTAGAGGCACTCTCGACAATAAACTGAGTGCTATGCCACCTATCTTCGAAGATTCTACTATTCCCTTCCCTTCAAATGGCCCAAAGAACCACAAAAAATAGGGCCCTTTATAACATCCTCCCAAACTTGCCCATCCAAGGGAACTTCCATTGTCTCAAAAGTGACTGGGCGTCAACGGGCCTCACAAAAGACACTCTCACCATACCAATAAATGTATAGACCAGATCTCCTTTGTGACAATGCAATGAATAAAAATATGATCAGCTGATTCCTCCATCTGCTTGCACAAAAAGCACATCTGAGGGGAAATAACAAGGTATTTTCTCCTCCTCTGAAGGACATCCTACTTATTAATCCTCTTAGAAAAACCAGCCACACAAAAGCCCCAAATTTAGGAGGAACGTCCAACTTCCACAAGTAATGAAAAGGGGCCGAAAGAAAAGGAAGAGAAGGAACAGCCCTCAGGATTGGAAAAAAGGAATGAGACGAAAACAGCCCTCACCTTTTTTTGTTTTTTTTTTCAATGACAAGGTTCGAAGTGGTTCTTTTATCTGTCCTTCCACTCACCATTTCTGCTGATTGATGTCAAGAATTAAGTTGTCTGAATCGTCTAAAAATTGACCTGATGAGTAGCTTCTCCAACTTCTTATCCTGTTATGTTCAAGCTAATGAACAATATAAAGTGTCTATCTGCTTGTTTGTGTTTTCTTTTATCATCAATAGTTGTATATGTTGGTTCCCTTATAGTGATTCTGCACGCATAGTTTGTTGTTGTTGTCATTGTTTTTTGGGTTCGTAGTTAAGTGTTTGAAAATGTTATGTGCTCACACATAAATAGCTTGGTCAATAGTGTTCCTATAAGCTCAAAAGAAATAATTGTAGTTACAGTTTCCATGCAATTACAATGAGTGGCAGCAAACAGCATTCATTATGGATTTTGATTTTAATGCTTCATAATTTTATTTTTGATAATTTTTTCATAAATTTATTTTTGATAATTTCTTCATAGTTTTTTTTTTGGTGTATGTATAATTTCTTGCTTATTTCAAGGTATCACTTTCGTCACTGAATCGACATGCTGTGGCAACGAGAGATGATGTTGGTATCCCAAAAGCCCTTTGCCTTAAGAAGCACTTCTCTTTGATTTTTCCAGAGTGTCAGATAGATGCGAGAGTGCAATTATTTGATGCATCCTCTGAAGAAGAAATTTTATCAGGCCAGCCTGAATTTGTTCTCGACTGCATTGATAACATTGATACAAAGGTAGTCTCCTTGATTCCAAAGTTGCATAATTTGTGATTGAACTGATTGTTTCTAGCAGTGAAGTTTTTGGTTTCTGAAGTGCATATTGGCTTAGCAACTTTATTCTTATAGCAGTGGTCAGCTTGTGCTTGTGATCAATATTTTGGCAGGGGATCCAGGTCAAAATAGTTTCTTTTTTGATAATAATTAATAGTCTCATATAGTATATTGTTTTCTTCTTGTTCAGTTGCTTTCTTATGGAACATTTTAACTCTATATATAAGCCAGAGTTTAATTTTCCTATTTTAATATGAGCTGGTTTTGCTACTTCTGAAACATACATGGTGGTTATTGTAGGTTTTCAACTCACCTTCGTTATGTGTGATCTTAAGTATGTAATTTTAATATTGATTGCTATTATTATTTTGAGAGTATTGTCAGTTACACATCTTTTATAGAGTTAGAGATATATGCTCATAACAAGCATGATTTCCTTTATGGGTATGTTGCCTTTTATTTGTGTATTGTCAGAATGCCTCAGACAAGTATGTAATTTTAATATTGATTTGCTATTATTATTTTGAGAGTATTGTCAGTTACACATCTTTTTTAGAGTTAGAGATATATGCTTATAAAAAGCATGATTTCCTTTAGGGTATGTTACCTTTTGTTTGTGCATTGTCAGAATGCCTCAGACAGGGATGATATACACGATTTTGTTAATTTGTGAGAGTAACCTGCGCTTGAATTTATTATAATCTACGTTCTATTGTATATTAGGAATTATTTTCTTTTGCTCTTCTCATTCACTTTCATGCTGTTGCATTTTCGTTTATTGATTGGATCCTATTGAACCATTTGATGATTTTAATCCTTCCATTGCAATGAGATGAGAGAAGCTAATAAATAAACATGGTTCCATAACTTAGAACATACCCCTGTTGTCCATGGGTCTGAAACTTGGTGTTTGAGAGAAATTATCAGTAGTCTTTTCATCTGCTTGGTTTATTAAGATAGTAGAATTTAGCCTTTTTGAATTCTGTTGAGTTGTCAAATTCTCTTGAATAGATTGCAGACTTTGTGCTTCTTGTAACTCATTCAATTTTCCTTCTGACATCTTATATCTGCTGTAAAATGTAAGCAGTTGTTTTGGCATTGTTGCTTCAGTTGACAGCCATCAAAAGATTGATTATCCCTGATTTAACTCCAATATATTGGATCTTCAATGCCCATAGGCTCCTGTACATTGTGCAGTGGATCCTTTTTTCGGTAACTCCATGTTGGGGTGCTTAGCCAAGGCAGTTCTGGCATGGGCCGCAATACATCACTGCAGCATGCACACACCAGTGTGCAAGAGCTGCCCACAGGAATGGAACCCGCAACCTGTCCTACATGGGGATACATGACCATATTTTCTTGATGTCACTAGTGGAGCATTGTTTTTCAATTTCTTTTTTGTTGTTTTTTTAAATGAATAGATTCCAGAGATAATTGACCCCTTCTCCTTCCCTTCTGATCTAGCTTCGTAGTGGCTTCTAATAGGTCCTTTTACACATCTATTCTTCCGAACTATTCCTTTTTTTTCTTTTTTATTTATTTTTTGATCAATAACAAAGAAAATATATTAGATGAAGGAGAAAATGTTACAGCTAGAAAACAGAAAAAAAAAAACACAAAAGTTCCCTGAGGAACTATTCCCTTTTTCTAGCTTTTGAAGTTACCCTTGTGGCCAAATTTTGCTGCTAATTGACTGAATTCTCTTTCTCATAAAACATGGCTTAAAATCCTTAAATCCGTATTATGATGCTTATTGATTTCTTTTTTCTGTGTCCTTTTTTTTTTAAGAAAAAATATTCTTTACTTTAGGCAAAATTTTTGGGGCCTAAGTGACTCAATGCTAACTACCCAGGTGTAGCAACTAGCAATTAAGGAGTTAACTGTTGAGGTTTGGTCTGTTATATTCTTTGGTTGGCAGGTCTATCCAAACTGTCAGGGGCTTGGTCTGTGGGTCTCTTAGTCGAATCACCAGGCCTGACCTGTATTGGCAGTAGAACTTTGCACACTTGCTTGTTCTTTCTTGCCATGACCTATTGATGTTGTTGAAGAGAAAAGGTTTTTATTTATTATGAAATAAACTCTTTTTACAAGATCTCTCTTATGGTTGCAAAGGCTGGTATTTAGATGGGAGTTCTCAAAATTTTCTTTTTATATTTAACTAGCCCAGATCTTAAGAAAACACTAAAAAATTGACGTGTTACTGAGAAGTGATAAATTTTGTATATTGTCATGTTATCTTGTTTAGCTGTTCTACAATATCTATATCAATTATTATCTAATCTTCTGTTTGTAAAGGTTTGCGTTCACAGAGCAGTTTTTGCAATTAAATCTAGGGAGTTAGCTAGGAAATACTTTTTATGTTACTGGGTTTTCCGAGAAACCAAAAGTATTATTTTCACTCTAGAGTTTCAAAGTGCTTGATTTGTTGTATTGTATGTAACAGGTAGCGCTTCTTGCTGCATGTGTACGTAGGGGTTTGAAGGTGCTTTCTGCAACAGGTGCTGGTGCTAGAGCTGATCCAACGCGTATTCGTGTTTCTGATTTAAGAGAGTCAACAAATGATCCACTATCTCGAGCAGTAATTCTTCCGCATTTATGCATATTTACTTTATAATTATCCTGTATTTGTACTTCTCATTTATTGCTTTTATTGATGTTTTAGTTAAGGATGACCATATGGATACCATCTATATGTAGTTTTATTAGGGGTTAAAAATTTGTCAAATCCTTTTACAAGTTCTTCATCACAGGAATTTGGGACTGTGAGCTAAAAATGAGAGAGTTACTGTTCAAGCCCCATAAATATGCAAGGACTAAAATGTCATATCATTGAATAACCTTCTTTACATAATATCAAATGAACCCCAAATGATATAACTAACCTCAAATATACTCTTCTCCACTGCCTTGGTTAAGCCATCTGCCACTGTTGATTTGTAGGTAGACATGGTCTATAAATCTCCTTTATGAAATAATGATCAATCTCTATACGTTTGGTCCTGTCATGCTGGACAGGATTATTTATAGCCGCATTATTGTCACAACATAGGTTCATTAGTTTCAGAATTGTGCAGCCTAATTCTTGTACCATTAGACGCAGCTGCGGCAGCTCAAAATTTTTATGTGACATCAATCTAAATTCGGCTTTTGCACTTGATCTGGCCACACCCAATTGTTTCTTGCTTTTCCATGTGACCATGTTTCCATATACCATGGTACAATAAGCTGAAATTGACATTCTGTCAAATACCGAACCAGCCTAATCAATGTCACTCCATGCTTCTATCTTCATGTAGTTATGCCTCCTGAATAGCAATCCTTTCTTTTGACAGCCGTTTAGGTATCTTAGTATGTGTAGTCCGTGGTGCATGCGTAGACTGACTTACACAAGTGCGGGCAATGTCAGGCATGATAATAGATAAATATATAAGCTTCCCAACAAGCCTCTTATATCTTCCCACGTCTTCCAAGTGGTCACCACCATTGTCTCCCAGCTTGTGGTTTTCCTCAATGGGGGTGTCAACTGGTTTAGCTCCTAGTTTTCCAGGCTCCTTAAGCAAGTCTAAACATATTTTCTTTGGGAGATGAAGATATCTTCCTTTGACCTCACAGCTTCATTGGCTCAAATATATTTTAATAAGACAAGGTACGTAACTTCAAACTTCTTACCAAGGAAGTCCATTAACTTCTGAATCTCCAAGGTATTATTGCCCGTAACAACTATATCATCCACGCCCATAGTGACAGCTTTAGTGCTGTTTTCTATGTGTTTCACAAACAAGGTGTGATCTGCTTGACTTTGTTTATTCCCTACTTCTATCATTACACTGCTGAATCTTTCAAACGATGCTCTTGGGGACTGTTTGAGACCATACAAGGATTTTATATGACTACGTACTTTTCTTTCATCATTAGGAAACCAAAAACCAGGTGGTGTGTTCATGTTGACCTTTTCTTGAAGATTCCCATGGGGAAAGGCATTTTTTTTACATCCATTTGGTGAAGTTGCCATGATCAAGGTTGTCAAACCGTGAATCGAATTGATAATCATTGGGGGCACTTAGAATCGAAGCGTAATTTTGAATCACAAATCGTAAGATTCATAGTAATTTTAGTAGAAATAGGGTTTGGGGTATTTGTTTTGGAATTTCTCTTAGAAAAAGTTTTTTTTTTTTGGTTAAATAACCAAACTATGTTTCTTTATGTATATTTAATTGTTTTAGAATACTATATTCCATATAGAGAAGGATTAAACAAGAGAAGTTTTTTAGTTAAAAAAGGAATTGGCATTTTTTTGTATTGTAGAGTCAAATCGTTTAACTCGTATAAATTGTAAAATCGTAAGATTCAATATATAAATCATAAGATTCAAACATAAACTGATTTTTTCACTGACTTGAATCATTCTAGAGTCACATCGAATCGAACCATAAGATTTTAACAGATCATGATTTGTTTGCAACAAGAAATAACAACAATCTTTGGAAGTTCATCTTTGCAACTGAATGATAATAGCCTAAATATTATGTCTAGTGTATTTAGATATGTTTATGTCTTATTTAGGCTATCATTATGGTTGACTTCTCAATTTTTTCACATATTGATACACAACTGTACCTTCTCAAATAAATGTTAATCATTATACATGCATTGTTTTTGTCATATTTTGGGTTATTGAAATGCATTTAGTTCGGAGTTTGATCCCTACAAAATTTCACTTAAAAAAACTCTATTTTAATCTATTTTTTCAAGTTTTCTTTTTTTACCACATTGGCGACATGTCCCTGGAGAGGTCTAGTGTCATATTTTGCAATAGCGACATTTACAGCTTCACATAACAAATAGTGAGGATGGCTTCTGACCAAATCCTGATTAATAATGGGGCTCGAGCTACCTCCATTGAATGTCTGTTTTTTCTTTCGGTGCTTCATCTACTCAAGTCTGAATTATATTGTAAAACGACGCTTCACTAATGGCATAAAGAGAATATTGTCTAAGAGACTGATGCCCAGATTTGTGGGGGTGAAATTTTTTCACCCCCTGCTTCAGATGGGGGTGCCCTGTTCTAATTGATAGACTCGTGCAGCATTCTTCACTTTGGCTGCTTTCAGATTAAATAACCCCCCTGATATGATGGGGCTGCATAGAGTGTAACAACCATAATATAGCGAGGGAGTCCCTTCCTCCCATTGGTCATATGCAGAATCAGTGGGACGTGGTTCCTTGATTCTACCATTCAAGTATCTCAACTTGCTTCTTCCTCCAATAAATAGTTTGGCTGACTATGCCACTCCAAGTAATTTGTGCCATCCAACTTTACTGTTGTGATTTGCAGACTTGGATTTAACTCGTAACACCAAGGAACCTGCTGCTGGAATTACTAGCACCAGATGGTACATCAATAGCTTGAGAACTCGTTAAGATTTTTTTTTTTAGAGTTTGTCAGGTCTTAAGGAAGAAAAACTCTCAACCATCTTACTTTTTCATTATCTTTGTGGAAGCTCTCAATTAGATGTGGAAGAGCAGTTAATGTGGTTTGATTTTTGGGTCAGGTAGGGAGTAGTGGCCCCATTATTTCTCATTTTCTGTATGCTGATGACTTATCTTCGTCTTGAATGCATCCGTGTCTGAGGTGTGTAACCTAAAAGGACTCTTACGATGTCTTGAGCAGTTTTTTGGACATAAAAGTGTATCGTCAAAAACCAGGTTAACTGGTACTGGGGAAGAAAATGATGCTTTCTTTGTTTCTTGCGCTAGGCAGGTGGGTTGTTTTAGCCTTTTAGGTAATTCATGTTTTTCTTTCCTGGCTGTCCTAGTGGGGGTTAAATCATCGACAAAGAAGATGTGGGATCCCTTAGTGGAGAATGTGGACAAACATGATTTGGAAGAAGTTTTTTCTCTTCTTTGGAGCCTGCACTACTTTGATTAAAGCTCTTTACGTAGCATTCCGGTCTATCTCATGTCCATCTTCAAAATGCCCGTATAAGTGGTCGACCTTGCAAAGTTCGAAGAGTAATTTGGATGAACGTAGCTCTATTTGAGAACTAGCTCCAAAGGTTAAGTGGCAAAGTTGCTCTTCAGAAGAATAAGGAGAGCTTGTAAAATTTGGCATGTCTGAAGGAATTTCGACTTCAAAAAGGTAACTGGTTGATATAGTGTAGGGTTTGGATAAGTATTATGAATGTGCATAATGAGTTTATACAAGGGGTGAAGTTTGAAGTTGGCAGTGATGCTTAAGCATGATTCTAGGAAGATGAATGGTGTGGGGCAGTATGCAGGTAGACTTAATGAGCTTTGTTACTTAAGCAAAAAGAGATCAATTGGAGGCAGAAGTCTAGGGTGACATGGATTAAGGGGCTGGAAACAGTGCGTTTTTTCATAGAATAGCTAATGGAAGATCAAGAACAAATCGTTTGTCTTAGATTATCCTAGATGGGTAGGTTGTTGAGGACAACGAGGGTATTGGGGGCGATATCTTCTTTTTACTCAAATTTATATGTGTCTGAACTCGATATGAAATTCAATGTTAGGAGTCTTAGAGAGAAAAAAAAGATCTCTCAGACCCAAATGGAATGTTTGGAGAGAGGTTTTGAGGAGGAAAACAAAAAGGCAATTTGGGAATTTGATAGGGATAAGGCGCCTGGTCCAAATGGTTTCAATATGACTTTTTTTTTGCAGGGTGTGAGAGAGAGAAACAAATTTGATATTATTGAGGTTTTCAAGGAGTTCTTTGATAATGGGATAGTCAACAAGATCACAAATGCAACTTTTTTAGTGTTGATTCCCTAAGAGAAGGGGGCAATGGAGATTAAGGACTTCAGACCAATTAGCTGTTACTAGTTTGTATATGATTATTGCTAAGGTGTTGGCATTGAGACTTAAAGAGGTCATTGGGGTTATAGTGTTTGCCAACCAAAGTGATTTTATTACAGGCCATCAAATCTTGGAAATCGCTCTGGTTGTAAATGAGATCATTGGAGAAAGAGTGTAGGATAGTAAGGAGGAGCTTCTGTGTAAACTGGACTTGGAAAAGGCGTATGATAGGGTGGAATGGCATTTTCTTGATGCCGTTCTCGAGTGGAAAGGTTTCAAGATGAGATGGATTGAAGAGTGCGTACGAGACATCATTTTCTTTCATACTTAATGGTAGTGCCCAGGGTGGCTTTGCCTTGTCTAGAGGTCTCCGGCAGGGTGGTCCTTTATTTCCTTTATTGTTTACTGTGGTGGGTGATGTCTTTAGCTGTCTTTTTATCGAGGGTAGAGGAGTTGGGTTTGATCTCATGTTTTAAGGTAGGCAGAGAGTCATTTGTTGTTTCACATCTCCAGTTCGTTGACGACACTATAGTAATATTCTTATAGCCAGGTGAGGTAGAGACATATTGGATTAAGTTCATAATTAAGTGCTTCGAGATGGTATCCGGCCTAAAGGTGAATATAGAGAAAAGCAGTCTCGTAGAGATTCAGATGGTTTTGCTTTGATTCAGGTATTCACAAATGTCTTAGGTTATTAGGTAGACAAATTGCCTATCCGCTACCTAGGCTTGCCTTTAGGTGATAGTCCCTGTAGACCACATTTTTGGGCCTTGGCCTCGAAAAGGGAGAAGATATTAGCATTGTGGAAGAAATCTTATATGTCTTTAGGTGGGAGGATCACTTTCATTCAAGCATCTCTAGCTCACTTACCTATATACTTCCTATCCCTTTTTAGAATTCCTGTGAAGGTAGCCCATAACATTTAAAAGCTTTAGAGGGATTTCCTATAGGGCGGAGGAAGGAAGAAGTATACCTAGTGAAGTGGGCTACAATGTGCAAAAACAAACAGGAGGGGGGACCGAAGGGACCAGAGGGTCTAAAGTCCTTGTAGTAACAGTGTGTTCTCTGTCAAATCCTTCTTTTTGATCCTCCGTCCGCATCCACCCAATGCGGTTCCCTTTCCTCATCGTTGAGTTTGGATGCCTTTCATTCCGCATAGACTTAAGGCTTTTGTTTGGACTGCAATTCTTCATTAGATCAACATTTGTGCTCATTTACAAAGGAGGTGGCCGTTATGTGCTTTATTGCTGGATATGCTTTATGTGTAGAGAGGAGGGTGAGTCGGTTGATCACCTATTTATTCATTGTCCTGTGGCTTTGGAGATATGGTGTTTCTTTCTTCATCACTTGGGGTATCATGGGTCTTGCCATGTGATGCTGAGGCCTTGTTGACACGGTGGAGTTTCCCAGGTTTGGGAATGAGAGGTAGATTGATGTATTAGGGGGTTTGGCATGTGATTCTCAGGGTTCTATGGAATAAGAGGAACTTGAGGATCTTTGAGGACAGGAGCAGGTCGTTAGTTGAGATTATTGATTCTATCTTATGTCTGGTTTGTTCGTGGATGGTAGTGTTTCATGCTTTCAGAGGAATCTCTATGTCCGACATTTCGTGGGTTGGTCCGAGATGGCTCGTACGTCTCCAGAGATGCATCAGATTGTGGGCCAGTGGCATCCCCCACCGGAGAGGGTCTTCAAAATTAATTTTGACGTCTCCTCCTTGGGGAACCCAGGAGTTTCAGGCATTGGGGGAGTATTCAGAGATCACGGTGGCCAGATTCGTCATGCTTTCTCGGGACCAATAGGTGTGGGTGGTTCCACGAGGGCGGAGATGTTGGCACTTCTCACTGGGTTGAGGGAGGCGGCCCGCGTGGGATCTCAACATGTCATTGTAGCGGGAGATTTAGAGTCTGTGATAGTTTGGATGACAAGACCAGTTTCTTGCCCGTGGCGTTATACTCATCTAGATTGGACGGCTGAGTACCTTGGAGGTTTGCTCAAGGCTTTGTTTGTTCACACCCCTAGAGCGGGGAATGGGTTACAGATCGTCTTGTCAGAGGTGGTGGTGCTAGTAGGGATGCCTTGGCTGTGGGTCCATCCTCAAACTTGATTTTTGATGATGAAGGGTGATTTGGGGGTCCTCGTTTTTGCACGTTTCAGGGCCCCTAGATTTGTCTATTGTGTGATTGCCTTTTATTCTATATTTTGTTTTGGTTTTTGCTTGTCTTTGTTTAGATGTTCGTCATGAGCGTTTGGCTTCTTATGTACCTGTTTCCTTATTCTTTATTTTATATATATATATATATACATATATATATATATATATATGTATATATATATATATATCTCCTGATGATTATCAAAAAA
>JAUPMG010252377.1:0-21769 GCA_031762675.1 Pachysandra terminalis | reverse complement strand
GTCCAGAAGTGGATCCCGAAGGTCTCACCTCGAGATTCGTGCCATCCCGCCTAGGGATTTGTGCTCGGGTTTTGGGATGTGACAGTATCTCCTTTACTTTAAAGTTGATTGTGATAGAATCCTCAAAATAAACAACATTTGATAAAACCTCAGCTGCTTATAATATCTGTTGTATAACTTATCTAAAGGGGGTTTTGTCTTATCTGGAATAGCGACAACAATGGAAACGTTGCTTTTAGATATTATGCATGTTACACGTGTTAGTCGATCCTTGATCTTCTAGATTTAAAGCAACTTATTATAGAGCAAGTTTACACATTCAAGTAACTCACCCTGCTTTTTAGAAATAACTTAGATGTATTGAAATAGACGCAACTCTTAAGATATACTTTACTGCATGGGGATATTTTAAAAACACCTCTTTTGACACTTGATTGAATGAAACTTGTCCTGATTTAAGAGGATAATTACCCTATAAATAGCAGAGTTAATCCTCCAGTAAAATCTAATCTAGAAAATTCAAGCTGAAAGACAACAGTGAGTAAAGACATTGAAAGAGATAGGGGAGAGTTAGTCATATCCATGTATAACTCTCAATACGTGTCATAGACTTTGAGTCACTCGAATTATGAGGTTTGTTGCTCTGAGATATGCATTTTATTTGACATATCACCTATTTCAATATCCTCTCCTCTTGCCTCCTTTCTTTGTCTTACTCACAAGTCACATTTGAGAAGGAACGCTTTGGATAGAACGGCTGCACGACGGTTTAGGCTATCTTGAGACAGACTCTCTGGACTTTTATCTCTGGTAGAGCGATTGTATCGATGAATTTTACATTATCTGTCAAAGATGTTTTAAATATTATCCATATACAAACCCTGCAACATCATTTGGCGACTCCACTGGGGAGTCTGTAGTCGTTTCTTGCAAATTTTATCTATGCTCCATTGTTTTTCCATTATTTTTTGTTAATGGATCCATCCACTTCAAATACTGTTCCTACCATGGAGGAAATTGCAGAAAAATCATCCTACTAAGGAACCTGTTCTGCCTGAAGATCCTAATGTAGCAGCCAGATCTATCAAAGCAGCTATACAAATCTTAAAGGCCCAGTTAGATGCTCTTTTCAATAAACCTGGTCCTAATCCTCCATCAAATGCTATTCTTAAGACATCTCATATAGTAGACCCTCCTTCATTTACATCTATGCTTCATATGCTACTAAGACTGATTTTGTTACAATTGCTGACATGGAAGCCATCCTTCAGAAATCTCAGTCAAAAGATACTGACTGGATTGGGAGTGATTGCTCTCCCCATACCCAGAGGCACTTCTTAACAAACCATATACTAAGGACTATGAAGCTCCTATCTTTCCTCAATTTTCAGGGCAAACTGGAAATGTCAAGGAGCATGTAAGTCACTTTATTGAAGCTTTGGGGGCTTATGCTGGTGATAAAAAACTTCTTTTACGTGAATTCTTGAAGTCACTCTCTGAACAGGCATACACATGGTATAGTAGGTTAGAACCTTGTTTGGTCCATACCTGGGAGCATATGATTGCTTTGTTTCATCATAAGTTCTTTACTACGGAGGAAACTGTCATTGCCATTGACCTTAGTTGCGAAAGACAAAGACTAGACGAAGATCTGGTAGATTATGTTAAGCGTTTTAGATATCTTGTGATCACTTGTATTGAAGTAGCTACTGAAGAGAAGTTTGTCAGAATTTGCATCAATGGCATGCTCCTTCTTTATCGAGTGCACTTGGAGACACGACATCAAGAGCTTCACCAAGTTGTATGAATCCACCAAGGGAACTAATGCTTCTATTCCTACTTTTGAGAAGAAAGGAGAAGGAAGGCAAACTCTTGTTGGCACCATGGAAAATGTGGAAGAATCCATTCCAAAGAAGAAAGGCAGGCCCAACAACAATAACACCAACAATCGAGAAAAGCGAACACCGCCTCCTGAGGTAACTTGCTCTCCTACCCAACTAGATGCTTTGTTGTAGGAATGGATTAAGGATGATCGTGTTTCGCTACCTCCTGTTGAACGAGAGCCTTCAGAGGTAGACAGGAAATCCCCTCGGTATTGCAATTTCCATCGCAATACCGACGTGCAACCTTTGATTGCTGGGTCCTGAGAGAACATTTTCATACCAGGATGGCCAATGAAGATATTGACATCCCAGAAGAAAAGGTACATGTTGACCCCTTCCTCAACATCAACATGAACATCAAAGAGCGGGGAAGGACGCTGTGCGTATGCCTTTTGCTCATATGCTTGCCAGATGTGATCTGGAACCTAAGTCAATTGAAGCTTTGCGTACTACCACCAAATTTCAGATGTTCTTTGAAGACATCTAGTTCATCCCAGAGATGAAGAATGACACTACTAGAGCATTGTTATCCATTATAGAGAAGCACCATTATGAATGCTACAATCAAGAAGCTTCTGTCACCATCCTAGAAAAGATATTTCAAAGATGCTGAATGTACAAACTCAAGATGAACCCTGCGAAGTGTGCCTTCAGGGTTTCATCTAGCAAATTCCTTGGGTTTATTGTCTATAGGCATGGCATTGACCTTGACCCTATGAAGGCTAGGGCTGTAATGAATTAGCTTCTCCTCAAACTCAGAAGGAGCTAAAATCATTCCTTGGACGTGTATCCTACATCTGAAGGTTCAATCCAGGTCTTTCAGCATACCTTATTCCCCTCATGCCCTTACTAATGAACAATGCTCTTTTCATTTGGAATGAAGAGCATCAACAAGCCTTCGAAGCAATTAAGCAAGTACTTGCTCACCCCATACTATAATAGCTCCTATTCGAGGGAAACCTCTCTGGTTGTATCTCTTCATCACAGATCAGGCTATAGGTGGCTTACTTGCTTAGGAGGATGAACAAGCGATTGAAAGACCTGTTTACTATGTTAGTAGGCTTCTGCAGGGGGCGGAGGTTAGATACTCCAGGATAGATAAATCATGCCTAGCTCTAGTGCACATGGTGAATAAGCTGAAACATTATCTACATTCACATTCTATTCACCTAGTCACTCGGAGCGATGCTGTTAAGTATCTTTTATCTCAGTCCATTCTCTTTAGAAGGGACATCAAATGGCTACTGCAATTAGCTCAATTTGAAATCATATGCGAGACTTCTAGGGCTAGTAAAGGACAAGTTGTTGCTAACCTCTTAGCATCCTTCTCCACCCACAAGGAAGAATATGGCATTACGAATGAGGTATCTGTAGCTTCTAAGGAAGAATGGCAGATGAAATTCGATGGGTCATCTAATTTGCAAGGTGGTGGAGTAGGAATTGAACTAATTTCGCCAACTGGTTAACAATTCTCTTTCTCCTTCAAGCTGGAATTTCCCTGCACCAACAACAGAGCAGAATACGAAGCCTGGTTGATTGGTCTTACGTTGGCTCATCAAATGAAGATACAAAGGATCTAGATATTTGGTGACTCCAATCTTGTTGTTTTTAAATAAATGAAGAACTCGCAGTCAAAGAACTTGACTTAGTTCCTTATAGGATGCCTATACAGCGTTCTTCCAGAGATTCGCAAGTCATTCTAACTTATACAATGAAAAGCAAGAACAAGCATACTAATGCCTTTAGAAAGTAGACTCCACATGGACCTCGACACAACCACTCTAGAAGTCATTTAAAAGTCTACTCCTTCTACTTAGCTTCCCCAAGAAGACGAAGAACACATCCCGGAAACAGACTGGTGGTATCAGATTTGCTATGACTTAGATTTCTCTCTTGTCATACTCTTGTTACCCATCTCAAAATATTAATGAACTTTTCCAAACAAGGTAAAGTCCTTTACTATAAAGGGATCAGTGGAGCTTTATTCAGTTGTCTTGGACCAAAGTTAGCAATAGAAAGACAGCAAGCTATGCATCAAGATACTTGTAGACTTTTAGACTCTATCTCTCTATATAGATGACTCAAGAGGTCCGGTATATATTGGCCTTCAATGGCATTCGATGATGCCAAACTACAGTTGTCTTGTACAAAATGTCAGGAGCCATCTGACATTACAAAAGCAGTTCCTGTTCATGAACAGACGAATTGGAGAGAACCTTATATCAGTTACCTCCGAGATGTGATCTTACCTCAGGATCGGTTTGAGGCAATTCAGCTCAAACCGAAGGACATCAGATTTTACATGAAACAAGGAGAACTATATTGAAGGAGCTTCAATGACTCTCCTTTGCGTTTCTTTAGCACTCTAGAAATCTCTATTGTCCTTCGAGAAGTCCACAGTGGCATATGTGGAGCTCATCGGGGAAAGAGAAAAGTACACAAGCAGCTACAAGATTTGGGATATTATTGGACTATAATGGAAGCATATACAACTAATTTTGTGAAGAAATGTGTAAGATGTCAAGTCCAAGATAACATTCCCCGTAAACCTTCTCAGGAAATGCAGTCAATCATTACTCCATGGCCTTTCCATACTTGGGGCCTAGATTTGATTGGACCTATTAATCCTAGAAGAAGGAAATGACACACTTGGATCTTGATAGCTACAGAATACTTCACCAAATGGATTGAGACTGTCCCACTTAGAAGAGCTAATGGACTTTCCATAGCTCAATTCATCAAGAAAAATATTGTCCTTCGGTTTGGTATCCCTCGAAGGATCATTACAGACAATAGAACCTCCTTCCTCAACATGCCACTTAAAGAATTGACAACTTTTTACCGAATTCATCATAATAAGTCTACTCCTTTTTATCCTCAAGGGAATGCTCAAGCAAAAGCTTCCAATAAGGCTTTGATCAAAATTCTTAGAAAAATGGTGTATGATCAACTTTCACAATGGAGCGAGTTCTTCCCTTAAACCTTATGGGCATATAGGGTAAATACACAGTGGGCTATGAATGCAACTCATTTTTCCCTCGTATTTGGATCAGAACCCCTTCTTCCAGTTGAATAACAAGTTTCCTCAGCTAGGATCTTACATGAAAGCAGCTTGGATTGGAATTTCAGAGACTTCGCCCTTATACGACAATTTGGATTAAAAAAGAGAAAAAACTTTGGAAAGTAATTTGCATTATCAGCAAATTATAGCTCAGGCGTATAACAAATTGGTCAGACCCCTTAGTTTCCAAGTTGGTGAGTTAGTCCTTCGAGCAACGTGGCATGCACCAAGTAATGCTATCAAGCCAAAATTTGCTCCTAAGTGTGAAGGACCCTTCGAAGTAACCTTTGCACAAACTTTGGGATATTATAAAATTTTACCTTTGGAAGAAAATGCGAGTGAAGAAATTGTAAATGGGAAATCCTTGAGAAAGTAATTTTATTAAGTATGTGAATACACTTGTCTTTACAAAAAATCTTGTTACCTTTACATATGGGAAATACATTGCAAAAGAAAAGGAGAATGAGATTACTGCGCCCTGGTGAGTTGAGATTCAGTGACGCCTTCGAAGGCCGCTTTGAGTAGGCCTGGCCTCGAAGCTCCAAGAACTAGAACACTTGCCCTAATAAGAGCAGTCTGTGTCTCCTTAAGATTTGCTTTGCTCCTTGGATAGGGCACGAGCTGCTTCCTTTTGATCCTTGAGGAAAATCGCGAGTGCATCAGTAACAGCTTTCCTCAGTTCATCAAGATGAACAAGTTCTGCTTCCAGTTCCTTCACATCTGCTTTACATTACCAAAAATCTTCTGCAGCTTGCTCACCTCTTCTGTCTCCACCAAGACAGCAGTCTCAAGCTCATTAACCTTGCTGAACTTATGTACTTTTGTCCTCAATTATTCTAGCTAATTCTCCAACCATTCCAACTGAAAGTCCATAGACTTCAGACAAACTACCATCCTCTCCCAATCTCCCAAATCTTCAACAGTTATATTATGGAGACTTTGGCGGCTTCGGCAGTAGGAACTCCTAAAGGTGCTTGGGCTGGGACAGTTTGAACAAGAGCTGGAGGAGGGGAGGACGTTGCTTCTAGTTTTGCTTCCCTCAAAGGATCGACTTCAAATGTCTCGGTAGCACCCATCCTCATAGGTTCATCAGTAGGAATGGAAGGTTCCTTAACAGGTACAACGGGCGCAGGAGGAACCACTTCAATCTGTACAGTTGTAGCCCTCGTAAGAATTGATGAAGGCTGAGAGTGACCTCATCTTCTTTATTGGTGGCAACCTCAACTTCTGTGCGAGTAGCTACTTCATCAATATCCCCTGTCCCTTCTCTAAAATTCGATGGAACATGGGAGGTTATTTCATCATCCTGCAAAAATGAGAGTTCTGTTAGCTACATTCCATATTTTGAAAAGACTAACATCTAAGAAGGAGATATTTACATCAAAAACAAGATATACAATGGTCAGTGGATCAACCACGAAGACCTCCTCACCAACAGCTCTTGGGGTCTCCCCTCTCTCCCTCTTCTAGTAATGGCACTACCAGAAGTCAGTATGGTTGGAGCTGGAAGATTCCTAGCCACCCTAGGGGCTTCTTCCTCTCGCCTCCCTCCTACAGGAACCTTGCCGGGATTTCTCTCTAACAAGTTAGAAGGAATGGCTTGAGGTCCCCTAGCCCTTGTGATCCCCTCCTCTACCACCGGAGGAACAACACAGAAGTACACAAGGATCAGTAAAGAAAGCATACTGTATTTACTAAAGAAAATGAAGGATATACTTAACAAATGGAGGAAAGACTCTACTTGAAGAACCAGATACGGCAGCCTTCTGAAGAGGGAGTGGACTCCTGTTAATAGGAACTCCAGTGGCAGGCCTTTCCAAGGGGGGCGGAACTCTGCTAATGGGAGAACCATAAGTAGGCTTCTCCATAGGGGAGACTTTTCTTGTGGGAGTCCCGGGTGCTGTCTTCTCCTTTGAGGCACCTGCTGGCACCTTAGACTTTGCCCCATAGGCTCCCTCACAGGAGACTTGACCGAAGTATCACTTACTTCGAGTCCTTCCACCTACCCTCCAGCTGTCACCTATTGAAAAACCAAGGGAAAGTAGTCAGAAACATATAATTAAATTGGAGAAATTAAGACAGAAGGGTAAGACACATAGATAAGTCATTTGTACCTTTAGAGTGTGAGCAATAATAGACTTTACCTTGTACGATGCTCCTTCGGAGATCTGCGAAGGAGCAATAGACTTTACCCTCGGGAGAACAGGCTCCTCCGAGATAATTGGTTCTTTAGAAATGACCGGTTCCTCTGAGATCTGCGAAGGCAAGAGTGCCCTTGGAGGAGGAGGGACTCTTGTACTCCTAGACCTCTTGTGTACTAGGAGTTCCCCTACGGGGACAGTTTCACCTTCCTCATCATCCTCTCCTCCTCCTCATTCTTCCTCTTTTATTCCTTCCTCCTCTTCTCCTCTTTCTTTTTCTTCCTCTTGTCCTTCGGGCAGATTTGCAGGAGCCTTACTAGAGGCTTCAACGTCCTCGTCTCCTCCTTCTTTCCCCTCATAAATATCAATGATCAAAAGATGACTAGGGGTTTCATGGAGGGTAGGATGGCCGAATCCTTCAGAGATATGATGATTTTTATCTACCTTCTCTACTCCCTGCTCCTTATTACCACCATAATTTGCCTTTGACTTAACTGACAAGCCTTGGCGGAAGTCATCAAGATACTTGAGAGCATTGCCCCAATAATCAACCCACTATAGAGATACTATCTCATCTCTCTCCATGGGGGTAGGGCAGGCCTCCCATCTTTTTGGCATTCTCCTATAGCCGTGTACTTGGGAAAATCTGTATCCCACTTGCGTCATTAAGAGTTCTGTAGTTGTTATTCTGGCAATGTTGTGTGAGGGGGTAGTTTGATCCATCCCGAACTGCCGAAGTACACAATGAGGATTGTACACCAGATAGCTATTCCCATACTCTCGAACGAGACTTAAGAGATAGCCAAGGCGAATAGTCACCAAGAAAGCCTTGTCATCTGGCTTAAACGAATGCCAGTCGTGGGTGTTCCGAGGGAATTCTCCTTCTAGTATAGTCCCGTTAGGCTGCAACAGCCTTATCCCTCCTCGGCGGTATGGACGGAACTCGATCTCTACTTTCACGTCCAGTACCGAAGTCAACTTGACATTTAGCTTTGGTCTCATCCTAGACCATATCAACGCTCAAGGGGCTGAATCTAAACCCATGACAGTAAGTTGGCTTTCCACCATTGAAAAGTTCTATGGGCCATACCTGCTGTACCTCTCCCACAGGAATAGCTGCAGAATGTTGGCATCCACAGAGGTCTCCACTAACCTCTCTCCTCGGCTTCGAGCCATGTCCTCGCACAGCAGATCAAGACATTCATACTGCGATCCCAGGAACAGTGAAGCTAAGGTCACTCAAACCCCTCTTGCTATCTTCACAGCAAGCGAGAATACCCGTTCAACTACTTTGTCAACAGGGTATCCCTCGAGGACGAACCTCGCCAACCAAAAAGCGAAGAAGGCGTCCAGGTGGACTGTGTTATCTAAGCCTTCGCCCAGTACCTCCTGATAGAGGAACTATTCGCCTTCGAGATCTCCTCATTATTCCAAAAATAGCTTATCCAACCCGCGAATGAGTACTTAGTGCTTTGAACAAGGCCTCTCCCCTTGAATCTTGACTTTTGACATGTCCACAACACCCTTCTCGTTGTTGGTCAACACTATGGCTCCTGGATTCTCCTCTCCCATTATTGGGAGGTATCAGAGGATTGCAACATCCTTCAAAGTTAGACTGATCTCCCCAAAGGCAGTCACAAAGACGTCCTCTGGGTCCCACCGAAGGATGAAATCCTTTAAGCCATCATAATCTCTGTGGAAATCACCTATAGAGACCCGGATCACCTCCAACACTTCGGTGGCATCCAAAAGCTTTTGGTACTCATCATTTTTCATGATGTAACCAACCCACTCCGGCCAACCAGTAGGGAGATAGAAATGAGACTAAAATCCGATCTCAAACAGTGGGTAGTCTCCTCTCTCACAGGGAAATAGGGGTGTCGTGCTCAGACGGGGAAAGCCAACCTCCATCAAAGTGCTCTCTGTGTAAGGACTAAGCATGGCCTCTCCACTCGGAACGATGTTTGATAGTGGACGATTCTTGATCCCATCCCAGAAAGGTGCAGTAGACACCACCAACTTTGTGTCCATCTTCTTGCAGGAAGTAGGACCCTTCTTTGGAGCCATTGAAACAGTTGCTAAAAGGGAAGAAGGAAAGGAAGCAAGAACTCAGAAAAACTCAAAGCTCAAGAGAACTTCTATTTATAGAAATGACGATCTCCCCTGAAGAATTCAAAAAGGTTGTTTTTGCGATTCATGTTATCCCAAGAGGTAATCATCGCACAATAAATGTGCCTTTGACGAATGATTGCCCGAATTTTAAAACGCACCATCTCAGGGAATACATACTTAATGCCCACCATTCTCAAGGTACGATCTCACACGTTTCTCTGTAGCGTAAGAAAACAGAGATCAAGGGGCTATTGGTGATCAAGCAACCTAATTAATCCCACAAAACATGTGGCATTATCTTAAGCATGCACGTATACGTTTATTGGGTATGGCCGCATGCACTGAATCATTTAATAAAGCAGTTACCTATCACTCTGTCGCTTTACACGTGCCAGCTGTTAACAAAAACTGCACGTTGATTAGATCGCTTGGAAAAAATGTGATATTTGAAATGGCTCAAAGATATTTGACTGTCCTTATCACTGAAAAGGAAAGCTTCTTTAAGAAGCAACCTCCAGAAAACGGTTCATTACATTGAATAATGCCACGTGTCCAAGGTTCAACAGAGGCGGGTTAACTACCCCCAAAATAACCGGAGGACTAAGGATTTGTGTTCCTTATAAGGTGGGACACCACCCTTCTCGAGGGATAGCAATAAGGGTATGCTACCCCTAATAAACTCCTCAAACGTATGACGCTTCAAATAAAACCTCGAAGTCACACTTACTTATTCCCAAGAAGAACTTTTGAGTGACTTTATTACTTTATTTCATGCTTCAAAAGGTAATCCTTCGAGAGAGACCTTTGAAAAGACATTTTATGCCTTATAATTCAGAATTCACCTTCGGATGATATCCGTAGACTTCGAAGGATCACTTATTACATTTTCTATTAAAAGAACTACGAAGGAGGCATCTTTCCTCCCACTAAAGTTCAACTTGAAGGCTAACCAACTCCAGATGGTGAACTCAGAGGCTAACCACCTCCAGATGGTGAACTCAAAGGTTAGTCACCCTAAAAAAACTAATGATTTTGTCCCACTCGAAGGACAAAGATATGGGTTTATCACCTTGAATGTACTCTTAGACTCAATAAAGCTTTGAAATAAAGTTCGAAGTCACTCCTATTCGTCCTTAGGAATTGGCTTCAGATAATATTTTCGATAAGTTACCTTGACTTCGAAAGCAATCCCTAGTGAAAAGAACTTCAAAATCAAAACCACACCATCTCCAGTAAATAGTTCCTGAAGATGGCTTCCTACGTACTTTGAGACACTTTCTCTCACTTTATTTTAAAGGAGTTTGTAAGGAAACATATGTACTTCTAATTTTACTAACTTCCAGTTGAAGGCACTCAAATTGGTTGCTTGAACTATAAACGTTGAAGGATTCCAAGATAACTCTTCCTTACAGGGACTATTGATCATGAAAATGAATTGCCTGCTAAGAAACTTAAATTCAAGGTATCTATATGGGTAATTCGAGAATATACTGATCACCTTGTAAATATATAGGCTTATTTTGACTTCCATCAAAGAAAGATAGGTAGCTCCAAAAGGAGTTCCCTCGAGATGAATGAAGTCCAGAAATGTATTACGGCATTTAAGTAACTCCTTTACTTTAAAGTTGATTGGAATAGATTCCTCAAAATAAACAGCACGTGATAAAACCTCGGTTACTTATAATATTTGTTGTATATCTTATTTGAAGGGGTTTTTGTCTTATCTGTGTATGGTGGCAAGAGTGGAAATGTTGCTGTTAGATCTTTATGCATGTTACACGTGTCAGTCGTTCCTTGATCTTTTAGATCTAAAGCAACTTATCACAGAGCAAGTTTACACATTCAAGTGACTCACCCTACTTTCTGGAAATAACTTAGGCGTGTTGAAATACACGCAACCTTTAAGATATACTTTAATGCATGAGGATATTTTAAAACCACCTCTTTGCACACTTGACTAAATGACACTTGTCCTGATTTAAGAGGATAATTCCCCTATAAATAGCAGTCAATCCTCCATAAAAATGCAATCTGGAAAATTCAATACTGAAAGACAATAGTGAGTAAAGACATCGAAAGAGAAAGGGGAGAGTCAGTATATGCATGTATAATTGTCAATACATGTCATAGACTTCGAGTCACTCAAATTTTGAGGTTTCTTGCTCTGAGATATGCATTCTATTTGACATTTCACCTATTTCAACATCCTCTCCTCTTGCCTCCTTTCTTTGTCTTATTCACAGGTCACGTTTGAGAAGGAACACTCTGGATAGAACGACTGTACGACGATTTAGGCTATCTTGAGATACTGTCTGGAATTTTATCTCTGACAGAGCGATTGTATTGGTGAATTTTATATTATCTGTCAAAGATGTTATAAATATTATCCATATACCAATCCTGCATCATCTTCTGGCGACTCCACCGGGGAGTTTGTAGTCGTTTCTTGCAAATTGTATCTATGCTCTGTTGTTTTTCCATTCTTTCTTGTTAGTGGATCCATCCATTTCAAATACTGTTCCTACCATTGAGGAAATTATAGAATAGCATCCAACTGAGGAACCCATTCCGCCTGAAGTTCCCAATGTAGCAGCCATATCTATCAAAGCTACTATACAAATCTTAGAGGCCTAGTTAGATGCCATTTTCAATAAAACTTGTCCTAATCCTCCACCAAATGCTATTCCTAAGACATCTCCTATAGCAGACCCTCCCTCATTTACATCTACGCCTTCATATGCTCTTAAGAATGATTTTGTTACAATTGCTGATGTGGAAGCCCTCCTTCAGAAATCCCAGCCAAAAGATACTTACTGGATGGGGAGTGATTTCTGTCCCCCATACCCAGAGGCACTTCTTAACAAACCATATCCTACGGATTATGAAGTTGTAATCTTCTCTCAGCTTTCAGGGCAAATTGGAAATGTTAGGGAGTATGTAGGTCAGTTTATTGAAGCTCTGGAGGCTTATGCAGGTGGAAAAGAACTTCGTTTACGTGAATTCTTGAAGTCACTCTTTGAACGGGCTTACACATGGTATAGTAGGTTAAAACCTGGTTCGGTCCATACATAGGAGGATATGGTTGCTTTGTTTCATCATAAGTTCTTTATTACGGAGAAAAATGTCATTGCCATTAACCTTAGTCGTGAAAGAGAAAGACCAGACGAAGATCTGGTAGATTATGTTAAGAGTTTTAGAGATCTTGTGATCACTTGTACTGAAGTAGTTACTGAGGTGAAGTTTTTCAGAATTCGCATCAATGGCATGTTCTTTCTTTATCGAGTGCACTTGTAGAATCACGACATCAAGAGCTTCACTAAGTTGTATGAATCCACCAAGGGAACTAATGCTTCTACTCCTGCTCTTGAGAACAAAGGAGAAAGAAGGTAAACTCTTGTTGGCACCACGGAAAATGTGGAAGAATCCATTCCAAAGAAGAAAGTCAGGCCCAACAACAATAACACCAACAATCGAGAAAAGCGAACATTGCCTCTTGAGGTAACTTGTTCTCCTGCCCAAGTAGATGCTTTGTTGCAGGAATGGATTAAGGATGATCGTGTTTTGCTACCTCCTATTGAACGGGATCCTTTGGTGGCAGACAAGAAATCCCCCTAGTATTGCAAGTTCCATCGAAATACCTGGCATGCTACTTTCGATTGCTGGGCCCTAAGAAAACTATTTCACACCAGGTTGGCCGTTGGAGATATTGACATCCCAGAAGTAAAGGTAAATGTTGACCCCCTTCCTTAACATCAACATCAAGGAAAGGGTAAGGAGGTTGTGCGCATGCTTTCTGCTCATTTGCATGCCAGATGTGATCTGGAACCTAAGTCAAGTGAAGCTTTGCATACTACCACCAAATTTCAGATGTTCTTTGAAGACATGCAGTTGAGCCTAGAGACGAGGAATGACACTACTGGAGCATTGTTATCCATTATTGAGAAGCAAAATTATGAATGCTACAATCAAGATGCTTCTGTGTATTACCCCCTCGACTCCATAAGAATGCCATAACGTTTATTGAAGAAGATATGATGGCTCCTTCGGAGGACCGTAACAGGCCACTTTACCTGAATGCCACTTTGCAAGCTGTGTATATTCGAAGGACACTTGTTGATAACAGTTCTTCTGTCAACCTCATACCTCTCAGGATATTGGAAGCAATTGGAGTCTCAAAGGAATGCTTTGTTCCTAGTCAGATCCAGATTCTAGGGTTCGATACCAAATGGCAGCAAACAATGGGGTACGTTACACTTAATGTCCAATTTGGACCCTTCAAATATCCTGCTTTATGCCATGTTATTGATGATAGAGCAGCATTCCATATACTGTTGGGAGGACCGTGGATACATTGTGCGAAAGCAGTACCCTCCTCATACCATCAATGTTTGACAGGTATTTGGAATGGAAAGGTTGCTCGGGTAGTAGCAGATCCTTTTCCTTATGATGAGTCAGAAACCCCACTTTACAGAAGCAACACACTATGATGGATTTGCCTCAGAAGGAAAATGCCGTGTAGCGAAACCACAAGGAACATTGTTGTCTTCGTGCACATCATTTCAACCCACTGGGGGTTCCTCAGTACCATCAAATTCTTCCGAAGACTAGCGACCTTCGAAGGTCAGGTGCGTTAGTGTGGACCTTCCTGATGGAAGGTCTGTTTACAGATTATGACAGCCAGAGGGAGCTCCATCCACTAACATCATGCAGTGTCCCCCCGAAGTTTTGTTGCCTGTAGCTCCCGAATCTAAACTTGAAGAAGCTGTAGAACATCTACAGGATGGTGTTAAGGCTGTTTAAGAAGAATTATGTACAATTGATCTTGGGGATGAATCGAGTGATAAAAAGCCTATTCAGATCTCTTCTCACCTAGATCCAGAACAGAAGGAAGCCTTCATAGCGTTACTCACACAGTACAAAGATATTTTTTCTTGGAGTTATGAACAAATGCCTGGTCTCGACCCCAAGCTTTTAACTCATAGGCTACATCTTTCACCTGAAGTACACCCTATCAGGCAAGCAGCAAGAACCTTCAGGCCAGATATCGAGTTCAGATCAAGGTTGAGATTGAGAAACTACTACAAGCAGGTTTTATCAAACCTATCCCACACCCTTCTTGGTTAGCTAATCTTTTCCCCGTAAAGAAAAAAATGGACATATTAGATGTTGTGTAGACTTTAGGGATCTAAATAAAGCTTGCCCCAAGGATGATTTCCCTATACCTAAAATGGATATCCTCATTGATGCTAATGCAGGGAATGAAATGTTTTCATTCATGGATGGTTTTGCAGCCTATAATCAAATCCATATGGACCAAGGAATGCCGAAAAAACAGCTTTCAGAACCTCTTTAGGCAACTTCTATTATACAGTCATGCCCTTTGGTCTTAAAAATACTGGTGGTATTTATTAAAGGGCTATGACTGCTATTTTCCATGACATGCTTCATGGGGAATTTGAAGATTATGTGGATGATTTGGTTATTAAGTCAGCAAAATAGCAAGACCATCTCACCATCCTAGAAAAGGTATTTCGAAGATGCCGAATATACAAACTCGAAGTGTGCCTTCGGGGTTTCATCTGGCAAATTCGTTGGGTTTATTGCCCAATTGGCATGGCATTAACCTTGACTTTACGAAGGCTAGGACTGTAATCGAATTAGCTTCTCCTCAAACTCAGAAGGAGATAAAATCATTTATTGGACATGTATCTTATATCCCAAGGTTCATTCCTGTTCTTTCAGCATACCTTAATCCACTCATGCCCTTACTAAAGAAGAATGGTCTTTTCATTTGGAATGAGGAGCATCAACGAGCCTTCGAAGCAATTAAGCAAGTACTTGCTCATCCCCATGCTATGATGGCTCCTATTCGACGGAAACTTCTCCGGTTGTATCTCGTCATCACAGATCAGGCTATAGGTGGCTTACATGCTGAGGAGGATGAACATGGGAATGAAAGGCATGTCTACTATGTTAGTAGGCTTCTGCAGGGAGCTGAGGTTAGATACTCCAGGATAGATAAATCATGTCTGGCTCTAGTGCACATGGTAAATAAGATGAAACATTATCTACATTCACATTCTATTTACCTAGTCACTCAGAGCGATTGTGTTAAGTATCTTTTATCTCTTCCCATTCTCTTTGGAAGGTAGATCAAATGGCTACTTCAATTAGCTCAGTTTGAAATTATTTGAGAGACTCCCAGGGCTATTGAAGGACATGCTGTTGCTGACCTCTTATCAGCCTTCTCCACCCACAAGGAAGAAGATGGCATTACGAATGAGGTATCTGTAGCTTCTGAGGAAGAATGGCATATGAAATTTGATGGGTTATCTAATTCGCAAGGTGGTGAAGTAAGAATTGAACTAAGTTCTCCAACTGGTCAACAATTCTCTTTCTCCTTCAAGCTTGATTTTATCTGCACCAACAACAAGACAAAATACGAAGCCTTTCTTAGTGGTCTTATGTTGGCTCATCAAATGAAGATACAGAAGATCCAGATATTTGGTGACTCCAGTTTTGTTGTTTCTCAAATAAATGAAGAATTCGCAGTCAAAGAACTTGACTTAGTTCCTTATAGGACGACTATACAAGCTCTCTTCTGGAGATTCGCAAGTCATTCTTTAACTTATACAATGCGAAGCAAGAACAATCATGCTGATGTCTTAGCTAATTTAGGAAGTAGACTGCACATGGACCTCGACACAGCCACTCTAGAAGTCATTCAAAAGTCTACTCCTTCTACTCAACTTCCCTAAGAAGACGAAGAACGCATCTTGGAGACAGAATGGAGGTATCAGATTGGCTATGACTTAGACAATCTTACTTGTCTTACTCCTGTTACCCCTCTCAAAAAATTAATGAACTTTACCAAACAAGGGAAATTCCTTTACCATAAAGGGATCAATGGAGCTTTATTCAGGTGTCTTGGACTGAAGGAAGCAATAGAAATACTGCAAGCTATGCATCAAGATACTTGTCAACTTTTAGACTCTATTGTTCTAAATTGACGACTCCAGAGGTTTGGTATATATTGGCCTTCGATGCTGCCAAACTACAATTATCTTGTACAAAATGTCAAGAGACTTCTGACATTGCAGAGGCATTTCTTGTTCAAGAATAGACTGAATGAAGAGAACCTTATATCAGATACCTTCGAGATGGGATCTTACCTTAGGATTGGTTTGCGGCAATTCAACTCAAACAGAAGGTCATCAGATTCGACATGGAACAAGCAGAATTATATCGAAGGAGCTTCAATGACTCCCCTTTACGTTTCCTTAGCACTAAAGAAATCTCTATTATCCTTGGAGAAGTCCACAATGGTATATGTGGAGGTCATCAGGGAAAGAGAAAACTACACAAGCAGCTACAGGATCTGGGATATTATTGGCCTACAATGGAAGCGGATACAACTAATTTTGTGAAGAAATGTGTAAGATGTCAAGTCCAAGATAATATTCATCGTAAACCTTCTAAGGAAATGCAATCAATCATTACTCCATGGCTTTTCCATACTTGAGGCCTAGATTTGATTGGACCTATTAATCCTAAAAGTAGGAGATGACGCACTTTGATCTTAGTAGCTATAAAATACTTCACCAAATAAATTGAGGTTGCCCTCGTATTTGAATAAGAAGCCATTCTTCCAGTTGAATTACAAGTTGCCTCATCCTGGATCTTACATGCAAACAGAGTGGATTGAAATTTCAGAGACTTCGCTCTTATACGTGCTTAGGAGTTAGACAAATTGGATAAAAAAAAAGGAAAAAAGCTTTGGAAGGTAATTTGCATTATCACCAGATTATAGCTCAAGTGTCTAACAAATTGGTCAGACCCCGAAGTTTCTAGGTTAGTGAGTTACTCCTTCGAGCAACGTGGCATGCGCGAAGTAATGCTATCAGACCAAAATTTGCTCCTAAGTGGGAACGACCCTTTGAAGTAACCTCTGCTCAAACTTCGGGATATTATACAATTTTACCTTTGGAAAAAAATGTGAGTGAAGAAACTGTCAATGCGAGATGGCTGAGACAATACTTTTATTAAGTATGTGAATACACTTGTCGTTACAAAAAATCTTGTTATCTTTACATATGGGAAAAACATTGCAAAAGAAAAGGAGTATGAGACTACTATGCCCCGGTGAGTTGAGATTCAGTAACACCTTCAAAGGCACCTTCAAATAGGCCTAGCCTCGAAGCTCCAGGACCTAGATCACTTGGCCTCATAAGGGCAGCATGTGCCTCCATAAGATTTGCTTGCTCCTTGGAGAGGGCACGAGCTGCTTCCTCTTGATCCTTTCGAAAAATGCCGAGTTCATCAGTAACGGATTTCCTCTGTTTATCAAGACGAACAAGTTCTCCTTCCAGTTCCTTCACATCTGCTTTACATTTATAAAAAAGCTTTTGTAGCTTGCTCACCTCTTCTGTCTCCACCAAGACAACAATCTCAAGCTCCTTAGCCTTGCTGAACTTAGGTACTTTCGTCCTCAGCTATTGTAGCCAATTCTCCCCCTTCCAACTGAAAGTCCATAGACTTCAGACAAACTACCGTCCTCTCCCAATCTCCCAAATCTTCAACAGTTATATTATGGAGACTTTAGTGGCTCATTATTTCCAGAAGTCTACATAGCTCCCTATATCCAAAGCTCTTGAACTTCTGACTTGGCAGCGCAGTGTCCGATAGCAACTCCTCGTAGGTCCCCTGATCAGATCCATCCAATATGCCCTTTCTCCTTCTGTAGAATCATCTGCTGGATCAGAGGGACAGTTCCCTTTTCTTCTGAACGTCTGGTATGGAAAAGGTTGCCCTTTTTTGCTTAACGCCAGAAGAGGATGCCACTTTAGGAGTTGTAGTAGTGGCTTTGGCAGTAGGAACTCCTGAAGGTGCTTGGTTCGGGACAGTTGGAACCGAAGCTGGAGGAGGGGAGGACGGTGCTTTTGGTTTTGCCTCCCCCGGAGGAACGACTTCAAATATCTCTGTAACACTCATCCTCACAGGGTTATCAACAGGAATGGAAGGTTCCTTGGCAGGTACAGCGGGCGCAAGAGGAACTACTTCAGTCTGTACACTCTGTTGGAATTGATGAAGGTCTGAGAGTGACCTCATCTTCTTTATTCGCAGCAACCTCGGCTTCTATGCGAGCAGCTGCTTCATCAATATCCCTGTCCCTTCTCTAAAATTCGAAGGAACAGGGAAGGTTATTTCATCATCCTACAATAGTGAGTGTTCTGTTATCTACATTCCATATTTTGAAAAAACTAATAGCTACGAAGGAGATACTTACATCAGAAACAAGATAGACGGTGATCAGTGGATCAACCAAGAAGACCTCACCAGTAGCTCCTGGGGTCTCCCCTCTCTCCCCCTTCTAGCAGTGGCAGTACCAGAAGTCAGTATGGTCGGAGTTGTAGGATCCTAGGGGCATATTCTTCTCGCCTCCCTCCTACAGAAGGCTTGCTGAGATTTCTCTCTAACAAGGTAGAAGGAATGGCCTGAGGTCCCCTAGACCTTGTGATCCCCTCCTCTACCACTGGAGGACCTGCACAGAAGTACACACGGATCAGTAAAGAAAGCATATTTTATTTACTAAAGAAAATGAAGGATATACTTACCAAACAAAGGAGGGACTCTGCTTGAAGAACCAACCACGGTAGCCTCTTGAAGAGGGGGTGGATTCCTGCTAAGAGGAACTCTAGTGGTAGGCCCTTCCAAAAGGGGTGGAACTTTGGTAATAGGAGAACCAGAAGTAGGCTTCTCCATAGGGGGACTTTGCTTGTGGGAGTCCCGGGTGCTGTCTTCTCCTTTGAGGCACCTGCTGGCACCTGAGAACTCTGTCTCACTGGATCCCTCACAGGAACCTATCCGAAATATCACTTACTTCGAGCCCTTCCCTCTTCCCTCCAGCTGTCACTTGTTGAAAAGCCAAGGGAATGAAGTTAGAAACAGATATATAAACATGAGAAATCAAGACAGAAGGGTAAGACACATAGACAAGTCATTCATACCTTCAGAGTGTGAACAACAATAGACTTCACCCTTGTACGACGCTCCTTTGGAGTACTCCGTGCCACCCCTGGTAGAACAGTCTCCTCCAGGATAATTGGTTCTCCAAGAATGACAAGTTCCTTCGAGATCTACGATGGCAAGGGTGCCCTTGGAGGATGAGGGACTCTAGTACTCCTAGACCTCCTGTGTACTAGGAGTTCCCCTATGGGGACAGTTTCATCTTCCTCATCCTCCTCTCCTCCTCTTCTTTCTTCCTCTTCTCTTCCTTCCTCCTCTTCTACTCCTTCTTCCTCTTGTCCTTTGGGCAGATTAGCAGGAGCCTTATCAGGGGCTTCAACATCCTCTTCTCCTCCCTCTCTCCCCTCGTAAATATCAATGATCAAAACATGATTGGGGGTTTCATAGAGGGTAAGATGGCCAACTCCTTTAGAGATAGGATGATTTTTATCCACCTTCTTTACTCTCTGCTCCTTATTACCACCATAGTCTGCCTTTGACTTAACCGCCAAGCCTTGATGGAAGTCATCCAGATACTTAATAGCATTGCCTCAATAATCAACCCACCACAGAGATACTCTCTCATCTCTCTCTATGAGGGTGGGGCAGGCCTCCCATCCTTCTGGCATCACCCTATAACTGTGTCCTTGGGAAAATCTCTGCCCACTCGCGCCATTGAGAGTTCTGTAGTTGTTATTCTTGGAATGTTATGAGAGGGGGTAGGTTGATCCATCTCGAACTGCCGAAGTACACGGTGAGGATTGTAAACCGGATAGCTACTCCCATTCTCTCGAACGAGACCTAGGAGATAGCCAAGGCGCACAATCACAAGGAAAGCTCTGTGATCTGGCATCATCGAATTCCAGTCGTGGGTGTTCCGAGGGAATTCTCTTTTTAGCAATGTTCTATTAGGCTGCAACAACCTTATCACTCCTCGGCGGTGTGGATGGGGATCAAACTCTGCTTCCACGTCCAATACCTAAGTTAACCTAACATTCGGCTTTGGTCTCATCCCAGACCATATCAATGCTCGAGGGGCTGAATCCAAGCCCATGACAGTAAGATGGCTCTCCACTATTGAAAAGTTCAATGGGCCATACTTATTGTACCTCTCCCAAAGGAATAACTGCAGGAAGTTGACATCCACAGAGGTCTCCACCAACCTTTCCTTAGCTTCGAGCCATTTCCTCACACAGCAGATCAAGATGTTCATACTGCAATCCCAAGAACAATGGAGCTAGGGGCACTCGAACCCCTCTTGCTATCTTCACAGCAAGCGAGAATACCCGTTCAACTACCTTGTCAACAGGGTATCCCTCGAGGACGAACCTCACCAACCAAAAAGCAACGAAGGCGTCCAGGTGGACTGCGCTATCTAAACCTTCGTCCCAGTACATCCTGATAGAGGCATTATTCGCCTTCGGGGTCTCCTCCTCATTCAAAAAATAGCGTATCCAGCCCGTGAACGAGTACTTCGTGCTTTGACCAGGGCCTCTCCCCTTGAATCTTGACTTTTGAAGGGACTTCTTCATGCACGCTTTCAACACGTCCACAACACCCTTCTCGTTGCTGGTCAAGACTATGGCTCATGGATTCCCCTCTCCCATTATTGGGAGGTATCGGAGGATAGAAACATCCTCCAAAGTCAGATTGATCTCCCTAAAGGCAGTCACAAAGACATAGTCCATCGGGTCTCAACGAAGGACGAACTTGTTCAAGCCATTGTAATCTCTGTGGAAATCACCCATAGAGATCCAGATCGCCTCCAGCACTCCGGTAGCATCCAAAAGCTTTTGGTACTCATCATTTTCAATGATATGAGAAACCCACTCCGGCCAACCAGTAGGCAGACTGAAATCCGATCTCGGACAGTGGGTAATCTTCTCTTATAGCGAAATAAGGGCACCGTGCTCAGACGGGGAAAGCCCACCTCCATCCAAGTGCTCTCTGTGTTAGGACTAAGAAGGGCCTCTCCATCCCAGAAATGTGCAGTAGACACCACCAACTTTGTGTCCGTCTTCTTCCTTGAAGTAGTACCCTTCTTTGGAGTCAGTGAAACAGTTGCTAAAAGGGAAGAAGGAAAGGAAGCAAGAACTCAGAAAAACTCAAAGCTCAAGAGATTGCAAAAGGCCTTTGATAAGTCATGAAAATACCACATTTTACCACATTAATTTCATGACTTATCTGGTATTTTCTCATATTTAATTCCCTTTTTTACTCAGAAATTGCCAAATTCCTTTATTTCTGCATTTATTTTAATTATGTCTAAATTATTGATGCAGAGGCATTTTTGGGACAAAATCTAGTTCAGACAGTTCAGGACAGTTCAGTTCAAGCAGGTCAGATCAAAAACCGAAAACAGAATCCGACCCGATTCAGACCAAAAACCGGAAACGAAATCCGACCCGATTAAAACCGAAGCCCAGCCAAGGTTATGACCTGAACCATCAACTGATTTGGCCCCAGTCCAAACCACTTATGCTGAGTCAACTCAGAGTGAGTCAACTCACTTTTGAAAATTCTGTTCATGCGTTTTGTTTTTGGAAACCAGTTTGGAAACTTTGATG
>JAUPMG010252367.1:0-17476 GCA_031762675.1 Pachysandra terminalis | reverse complement strand
AAGCTTTGAGATCGAGTGGTCTTAATAATAGAAAAGACATTTGGCGATAAGCTTGTGCATGTTCAACACCCCTGTGAAAGGGGGGAGAGTAAAAAAATCTTCTGGATATAAGCTTTGAGATCGAGTGGTCTTAATAATAGAAAAGACATTTGGCGATAAGCTTGTGCATGTTCAACACCCCTGTGAGGCCTTGAAAAATGGCACAATCATCCCGGTCAATTTGATACGCCGGCCCACTATATGTGGTCGAGATGAAAAATTGCAATGGCTAATACTTTCCTATTTGATCCTTTCTTTAACTTGACTGATTCTCTGTTTGAAAGTTTGCTTTCCTGTCGCTGTTATTCTAATTGTTTTTTAAAAAAAAATGTTCTGTTGTTTTTCTTATTTCAATTATTCTCAAAACACAAGGGAGACAGCCCATGCAATTAGAAAGTTGCCCTTAGCCAAAGCCAAGAGGTATTTGGAAGACGTCCTTGTTCACAAACAAGAAGCCATTCCCTTCCGTCGTTTTTGTCGCGGTGTTGGTCGAACTGCTCAGGCGAAGAACCGTCATTCAAATGGACAAGGGCGCTGGCCTGTTAAGTTTGCAAAGTTCATTCTGGATTTACTCAAGAATGACGAGAGTAAGGCAGATGTATGTAACACTAGCTGTTTTTCACTTGGAATTTCTGATACAGCATTGTCTCTGCTAACTACTCTCTGCCTTGTATCATCAACCTATTGTCCAGGTGAAAGGTTTAGATATAGATTCACTATATATATCCCACATCCAAGTAAACCAACCCCAGAAGCGAAGGCGTCTCACATACCGTGCTCATGGAAGAATCAACCGTGAGTTGGTTTTTTCACCATTCTAGATTTTTATTTTTTTGGGCCCAAGTTTTTGTTGATTTGTCTTTAATTGTTGATTATTATTCCCATGGACAGCCTATATGTCATCTCCTTGCCATATTGAGTTGACTTTGTCTGAAAAGGAAGAAGCAGTCAAGAAAGAGATGATTCCATTAAATCCAATTAAAACAAAATAGAAGAAAGCCTAGTTTTAGACGAGTTGAAGAGTTATTTATGTATATAAATCTGTTCTTCCCAGTACCTTAAACATGATTTATTTAAAATTGCATTAATTTTTAGTAATGGTTTTCCAGCCTGAGAATCAGTTGGCTTCCCGGAAACCCAGGAAGGGTCAAGCTCTACGCAGTGGCGCTGCTTCTTGAGTGACAGTGGTTGGTAGAGATGGCAGGAAGTTTTGCAATTATTTCTTCTTTTATTTTTGTACCTCTTCTTTTGAAACATTTTCTTTAGTTTAAATGTGTTATGCTCTTCAGAGAAATCTGAATCTTTTTTTTTTTTTTTAATTCGCTCATTGGTTTCTTTCTTTTTTTTTGGTCTTAACCACGTGGTGTCCCCACACCACATTGGGTACGGGACTAAACCACTTTCGGGGCGGGAGCAATTACGGTAAAACCCTTGATCACGAGTGCTTCTAGTGGGATTCGAACTCTAGACTTACCTAGAGACTCAGGAGACAGCCACTAGAGCTTAGCTTGCTATTAGTTGATCTTGACTCGAATCTTTGAACTCTCTCTCTCTCTCTCTCTCTGGGAGAACAAATGTTTAGGACTTGCATGGAAAGAAATTGTAAAAAAAAAAATTGGCAAAAAATTTCCAGTTCATTTGTTCCTTGGACGAGTAATGCTATAAAATGATTATCATAGTTCTTCAACCTTATGGGAGACTTTTTGGATAGCGTGTAGGGGCTGTCAACGAGTAGTTCGACTCTCGGCTTGTATGAGTCAAGCTTGAGTTCTATAATTAGGCTTGCAAATTGAGCCTGAACTCGAAAAAAAGTTTATTATATTAATGAGTTTGGGTAGGTTAAGATCGGCTTGGTTTGTATATGACGTTGATATTCCTTTATCTTATATTATGTATTAATATTTAACATATTATATTATATATAATAATAATTATTAATGTATTTGTATTAATCCAAGCTTTTTTTATGAGGTGAGCTGTTTATAAACCAAATTCTTTGCAAGTTGAGCTTTTATGAACCAGAGCGAAGCTGAGAAAAGCTTGGCTCATCTCGGCTCATTTACAGCCCTACTTGTAGGTTTCACGAAATAATCTGCCTACTTTGATGGTTTCAGCTAGGTGAGGATCTTCTCTGAACTGCATTTGTGCACAGGAGATCTTTTGGTGCATACAAATACTCTCTAGAATAAAATTATAGTTTTGCCTTCATAGAGTAAATCAGGTGAGGGCAAAGCACACAAGTTCACAGAAGATCGAAACTCGTTTTAGCTTGGGTAATTTAAAAGTAAAAATAAAAAATAAAAGATAAAACATGGACAGGTCCCTTGGTGCGAAAAATCATTGGCAAAATCATATTGCCGCAGAAGAGAGAGAAACTGATAAGACTTGTAACGTGTTCCTCAAACTCACTGATTCGAAGGTTATCCAGTCTGTCAGAGTTGTGGATAAGCTATACAGCCTGCCAAAATTGGGGATAAGACAGGAGAGGCTGACCCACTCAGAACCCTGAAACTTAGGCCTGGATTGCTTTATTTGAAACGATCAAATCTTACTCCCAGTACAATTCCAGCTCAAACTTTTGTTTGGCAGCCAAAAGAAACCAGCTTCTTATTTCTCATACTCGAAAAATCTTTTTTGATAGGAACCAAGCATGTTTCAATATTTTGGTGTTTTTGTCCCAAGACTAGGCTTAGATCAAGTAGCTATTAAAAATAAAATAAAATAAACTTATAGCCAGAGAAATTGGGCTGCTGCTAAACAGCACCTAATAAGCAAAGCACATACAGCTAGAATTTGCTGTTTATAGAGCTTCTAATCCATGAGATAATTTTTTTTTTTTTATTCCAAGTGGCAGGTTCTCCAGCTCACGAGCTGGAGGTCTCAAGTTCAAGTTTCGAGATTACCTGATATATGGTCCTTGGGGGTGGGGTCATATATTTGGGCTTTATCTTGTCCCCACTAATTGGAGGTTCCAAGTTCGAGTCTTGGGTTTACCTAATATATGGTACTTGTGGGTGGGGTCATGTATTTAGAGTTTAACCCATCCCCACTAGGTTTCACATCACCAAAAATAAAATTAAAAAAAAAAAAATCCATGAGATCATTGTAACTTGAAGAACTACAAGTTGAAGCAGTTCATTGTATATTATTAGCCAAATGTCAAGGGAGAAACACCTTCCAATGCAACAGTATATATAAAAACAGATCCAAGCTCATAGCAACTCTAATTCAATAGCTTCCCAGTTCATTTTTTATTCTAAAACTTCCCTCAAATACCGAGGACAGGATGACTAACAAGAGTTCAAAAAAATAAAACTTCAAACTACCATAACAGAACAGTTCAAAACAAAGTGACTCATTCTGTTAGCACCATTGCCAAGAAGTATCCACTGTGATTTCTCAGCATTTGAATCAGGGCAGCAAGTACAGATTGTCATCCCATGACCAGCAAAAGAATCCGAAACTCCCCCAATTACAAGCAGCTCATCTCCTAAAGACTTGAATGCCACACCCCATCCTCTGCTCTGATCAGCTCTTACTGGAACCTCCCCCAATTCTTTCCATGAATTGCTTCTTCTCAGATAAACCTTCAACTTGTTCGAAGAAGCGTCCAACGAGTATAGTTGGTTGTTCACAACGGCGAGGAGCGGCGGAGATCGAAGAGTCGAAACAGGAGCATCCTTCAACATGTTTGGAATCAGTTCCCATGAGTTCTTCTCTTCATCATAGAATTCCCCACAAGTTAGATCAACCCCATCTTCATTTTGCCCTCCAATTACATAAAACTTGTTATCCATGAACCAACCAGAACAGAGCTTCCTCCGGTGATTCATCCTCGGAAGCGATTCCCATGATTTGTTCTCTGGGTTATATTTCTCAGCTGAATTCAATATCTCCATACTGGATTCCATCCCAATCCCACCAGCTACACAAGCGAATTTACCACAACTAGCTGATGCAAACAAGCATCTTGGATTGATCATGGAAGGACCTCTGTACCATTTGTTCATACCCAGTTCATATCTCCAAATAGCCACACCCTCAATCTCCATTCCTGAAACAAGTAGATGTGTTCCAGCACAGAATGATTCCTTGTCGCCTGCTGCGAAGCAGGTGTCTGATGGCAACACCGGGAGATTCCAGCGAGACGTGAATTGCCGATCAAATGCCCACCAACGTTTCTCCCCAGTTGCTAACATGAAAACTGAAGGCTCCTTGATCGAATTCTCTCCTCTGATCTTATAGAGCTCGCCACTTCTGAGAAGCTTCAAGTATCGCTTGTTCACGAAGCAGAACTTCCAATGTACTGATCTTGGAACCCTAGCTAAGATCAGGAGGGCAATCTCATCATTGAGTGATGGAATGTAAGAGAAATCTGCATCCTGAGGTTCTATACCAGAATCTCCATCAACAACTTCTCTATCTTCTTCTGTTGACATCGATCAAACACCTGTCTATCCTTTGGAAGAGAGAGAGAGGGGGGAAAAGAAAGAAAGAAAGAAAAAATCTACTTTTCTCCAAATGGAAAACCCAGAAAATCTGATCAACAACAACCAAATTCACATCAAACCCTAATCAACAAATGCAAAATCAAGATGACCCAGATGAGAAACCAAGAGAGGCCATTGAAACCGAAATGCTTCGTCCCATTTTTCTAGGATTAAGGTCAGGGCTTTTTTCTGCTTTTCGCCAAATGGAAACCTCAGAAAATCTGATCAACAACAACCAAGAGAGGCCATTGAAACCGAAATGCTTCGTCCCATTTTTCTAGAATTAAGGTCAGGGATTTTTTCTGCTTTTCACCAAATGGAAACCCCAGAAAATCTGATCAACAACAACCAAATTCACATCAAACCCTAATGAACAAACGCAAAATCAAGATGACCCAGATGAGAAACCGAGACCAATTTTCTTGGATGGTGTATGTACTACAGAGAGGTTGTTGAAATCGAAATGGTTCGTCCCGTTTTTCTAGGATTGAAGATTAGGGTTTTTCTCTGCGGGAATGAAACCCTAGATTTTCGCATAAAGGACGAGAGAGAAGATAAAGAAAGAGGAGAAACAGAAAGAGAGGAAGAGGAAGAAGACAATGCGGCCATTAAGGCGCATAGATCATAGCAATGATGAAAGGGTTCGCTTCCCATTTGCAGTGGATTTATCATTAAATTAATCTGTTCGTTGGGATTAAAATACATTGGAATTATGCCAGATGACATCGCCGATTTGGAGGAGAGAGAGGACGACGAGGAAGAGAGAGAGAGAGAGGCTTCTGTGCTGCTCCATTTCATCTCTACAGTTAAATTTGAGAAAAAAATATAAATTTTTTTTTCATAAAGAACAAAAATGGTATGGCCCCGTTTGGATGAGCTGTTTTCATAAAAGTCCAACTTTCTTGCAATTCAGGGTGTTTTGATGACAAGATTTTGAGAGCATTTCGTCTGGAGCAAATTGCTGGAATATCAGCTACAGTGTGTTTGTATGCACGTCACAAATTCAGTTAATTTTTTCCAGCCGATGTTTCTCGCTCTTTGTTCCAGACGAATACTCTCCAAGATTTTATAGGAAAGTGTGGGTCTCACGAAAAAAATATTCTAATTTTTTTTTGTTCAACAAAATTACTATTATATAATCAAGAAAAAAATATTTCCTTTCACTCCCAAAATCCGAAAAAAGGCAGCTCACAAATTCTTGTAATTAACTAGAATATGCGGGGATATATGAGAATACATCTTGTAGCCTCTCATTTTATACTAAAAATACCCCCTGTAACTTATTATATGCCAAAATGCAATCTTATAACTCAATTGTTTTAACAAAATATTCCTCCAACATTTAACTTTTCTGCAATTTCTCATAGCATTCAAAAGCCTCACTAAATTTTCTTATAGATGACTTTAGGCTTTGTTTGGTTAGCTAGAATTTGTAAGAGAGGAAAGAAAAATCAACTTTTCATTGGAAATAGTGGGTACATTGGAATGTATTTTTCCAAAAATACTCTATTTTTAGTGAAAAGCCCTTCAAATATTTTCTCTTAAAAGTAAGTAAAGTGTTATTTTACTTACTTTTCTATCTTTTTCCAACTAACCAAACACAGCCTTGCTGTTCTCGTATATTAATTTCTCAACTAAATTTCTGGCGTATTCTTGGTTTCCAAACGGAGCCTATATAATAGAGGATTATTATTTTTTAATTAATAGTTATTTTCCTAATCTATATAATAATATGAGATAGTGTATGTCTCATACAATCTTATCTTTTAGCTAGTGCCACTCAGTATAAAACTTTTGGTCAATGACGATGTTTTAACGGTCTGATGTATTTCTTTCTTATGGTGATGTTCTGATTCAACAGCAGATGGACCTTAACAAACCCAGGGCTATTTTAATATGATAGCCCCATAAGCAACACATCAATCCTAGTCAGAAAATGCTAACCAAGGTTATCCTAAACTAACCACAATCATTCTCCACACTTTATGTGGGAATTAGATTTTATTTATTAATTCTTAAAAGGTTTGTGGTGTTGTAAGTTGTCTCACCACTGATTTAGTGTCTTGGATTTACTTTTTATTTTGGCTCTGCTTTTCAAATAATATAAACCCTAAGCTTCAATGCCATTACCGTATTGGCTCAGCATTTTGGGTAGGTTTTAACTTCATACTTTAATGTCAAATTACAATAATAATCTATTAAAAAGCTGAGAAACCCTAATCTGCTTTGGGCCCAGAGAGACCTCGTTTTGCGTAGCTTCCTACCCAATACATTAGGTATTCGGTGATATTTCTAAAAGCTACTTTGGATGGAAACACTTCTTTTAGAAGCCTATTTTGGTGAAACAAGTATAGGATTGCCTTTAAAAACTGCGTTTGCCGAAGCCATGTTTTAAATTTAGGTAAAACTTTTAAAATAACAAAATTGTCTTTTAATTTCTATTACAGTCTTTAAAAAGACAAAAATATCCATCAAGCTTAAAATTATGTACAAGATCATCATTTTATATAATTTTTCTCAACAAACGTAAATTTTAACCAACGGCTTTGATACAAAGTCATTTTAAATAAAGCTCGTCACATTATAGCCCTTTCATTTGTAAGAGGCTACGCCAAACAGACCCTCAAAACGATTGCATGAGGAAAGCCATAACCCTAATTTTTAATGAGTGATTTAGTGTCTTGGATTTAGTTTGTATTGTGGCTTTGCTTTTCAAATAATATAAACCTTAAGCTTCATTGCCATTACCTTATTGGCTCAGCATCTATCTGGGGGTAGGTTTTAACTTCATACTTTAATGTCAAATTACAACAATAATCTATTAGAAGGTAAGAATGTGATTGGTCACAAGATAAAATGAGAAACCCAAATTAGCTTTGGGCTCATAGATTTACGCCTCATTTGGCGTAGCTTTCCAAGGGTCAAGAAGCCCTTCCTAGACTTAAAAGGGCTTCCTATCCGATGCTTGGGTGTTTGGTCTTCAGAAGTCCATTTTGGTGTTAAAAATTGTGTTTGGAGGAAGCAGCTAGTCATGTTCTAAATTTAACTAAAACTTTTAAAATAACAAAATTATCTTTCAATTTTTATTACACGGTCTTTAAAAAGATAAAAATATTCATCAAGCCTAAAATTATGTACAAGATCACCTTTTTATATAATTTTTAACCAACGGCTTTTATTCAAAGCCATTTTGGACAAAGCCCTTTATATTCAAGCCCTTCCATGTGTAGGAAGCTACACCAAACAGCCCATTAAAAAGATTTCATGAGGAAAGCCCTAACCCCAATTTTTAATGAGTGATTTAGTGTCTTGAATTTACTTTTTTTATTTTGGCTCTGCTTTTCAAATAATATAACCCCAAGCTTCAATGCCATTATCTTTGGCTCAGCATCTCTCTTGGGTTCTCAACTTGATATCTTAATGTCAAATTACAATAATAATCTATTAAAAAGCTAAGCATGTGATTGGTCACAAGATAAAATGAGAAACCCTAGTCAGCTTTTGGGCCCGTAGATTTAAAAAGATTGCATAAGGAAAACCCTAACCCTAATTTTTAATGAGTGATTTAGTGTCTCGGATTTATTTTTTATTTTAGCTCTGCTTTTCAAATAATATAACCCCAAGCCTCAATGCCATTATCTTGTTGGCTCATTATCTATCTTGGGTAGGTCTTAACTTCATACCTTAATGTGAAATTACAATAATAATTTATTAAAAAGGTAATCAAGTGATTGATCACAAGATTAAATTAGAAACCCTAATCATCTTTTGGGCCCATAGATTAAAAAATATTACATGAGAAAAGTCCTAACCCTAATTTTTAATGAGCCCTAGTGACTCTGCCTAGTGTCCATTGGTTTGTAATTTCCATCTCTACATCTCTAAAAGCTTCCAATTGTTTTAACTTATTAACCTTATTCATTGGATATGAAGAGGGTTGTTGAATCAAACCTAAAGGAAACAACCATGCTTTTAAAAGGGTCTTAATATTTTTATGGTCTTAACCTTTTTTTCTAGAAAGAGGGAGGTTTGGATCTTCATCTTAATACAATGCACCAAAATAGCTAAAGAAAAATTAAATTGTATTATATTCGACTAATCGAAACTGCGCAAGTGGCCATCATCCCTAAGATCTCTATCGTATGTCAAGACGGCGAGATCAGAGCCGTTGAATAGGTTGTTATGTATAACCATGCTTAATTACAATTAAATTATAATCTCATAAAGCTAAATTGCAAGCAATCAACCAATGGCATTGCAGTGGCGGTGGACGCGGCCAATGTGAAGGTTGAAAAGGACTGATTATCTAATTTAGTATTTGATTAGTTACAAACATGCTTCTTGATTGCACGACTATAGGACAAATACCATTATCAAGAGCAGGAAATGGCAAGTGCATATGTTAGAGAGTGAAGCCATTGAGTTTCTGTCACGACCCAAACCCAATAAATCAATAAGATCTAGAGGGGCCTAGCATCATGACATTCACTTCCTCAAAAGGAGAGTGGTGGCCAAAGAATAATAATAGCATCTACTAAGTGTTCTAAGATAAATTTAAAGAAACTATATAATATACAATACAGAGTTCAGAGGAAGAGAATCGAAAATAAGTTCTAGATTAAAAACCAGATTTCGATATAGTAAGAAAATCATCATTTATCCAAAAAGAAAACATCCATATACATTGTCCAAAATTTTTTATAAAAACCTTTAACCATACATTAAATAAAACAGCAAATCACTGAGAAAATAGAAGTCTTCTTTCTCATCGTACAACTCTTCTTCAATCTTTCTAAAGATAAATGAATCAAAATCAATTTTTTTAAAAGTTTTATGAAACCGAATCAAATATAATCAAATTTATGTTTGAATTTTATTTTAATCGAATATGAATATTCAGATCGATATTCCAAACCCATCGGATTTTAAGGACTAATTATATTTGAAATTTGGGTAAATTTCACAAACCTCTCTTGAGGTTTGGTATAACACCGATATACCTCTCCTATTCTTTTCAAAAGTACAAATCCAACATCTTTATTATCTCTATTCGGGCATGGGCCTCCCCTACACTAACGGAAATCTCATGTTTTAGACTATTTTGCCCTTGTATTTAAACTTATCACTCCTCCACCACCATCACCTCCATTACCACCACCCCCACCCCCACCCCATCATGATGGTGGTGGTGGTGGTGGCGATGGTGGTGGTGGCAATGGTGGTGGGGGGGAGTGGTGATGGTGGTGGTTGTAGTGGGGTGGTGATGGTGGTAGTGGTGGTGGTGGTAATGATAATGTGGTGGTAGAGAGGCTTTCTCTCAAACTTCTTTCCTTTTCTTTTCTCTCAGAATCTCTACCTTTTTGGAGAGAAAATTTTTTAGTCACAAAGAGAAAATTTTCTTTTTGAAATCCTTTTCTTTTCTTTCAAAAATGGTCAACCAAACAAAAGAAAGTGCTTTCTTTAGCACTTTTTTTCTTTTCTGCTAAAATCCGGGGTTTCAAACACAGTCTTAAGGAACCTAATAAGCCATCCATCAACTAATACCATTCCTTTTTTTTTTAAAGAAAGCCATTCGGTGCCTTTTCTTAATCCGCAAAAGCATATGAGGAATATGGCCACAGATATTTGGGCCAAAGCCTAATAGACTTATTAAACGTTCCCATTGGTGTGCATCTAGCAAAAATTGAACTTACGACTTTGCCAATTATGAGTTGGGCGCTTTAACCATTCAGCCATGGATGCTTAGCAGAGATCCTCGTACATTACATCTTAAATAACCAAATTCCAATTGAAATAAAATCTTTAGGAGGAATCAATGAAACGGCATCAATTCAAATCCTAGATCTTAGAATTGAGAGAGATCAAGAATTCTCACTCTTTCTTATATTCATGGAAGGGACTTCTTTCTACTCGTGCGGGCTGGCTTGCTTGAAGAAAGATAACCAAATCCAATAAATGAATCTATAATTTATTCTATTACTATTACTATAATTAGAAGACTATAGTTAACGTACTAGCCGCGCACAGGAGCCTTCTTTTTAAGCTGTTATCTGAGCCGGGCATAAATCGTCTACAGCCTTTTCATTTCATGCAACAAATCCTACACCACGACTTGTGGTTGGTCAGTTGTAATAAAAATCTTAATTTCTTTAATAATAAAATCACTTAAAAATAGAAAGGGACCAATCACAAATCATGTTGTAGGATTTGTTGAAGCAATTGCTATAGACAATATGTGGCTTATTCTTGGGATCTTGGATCAGATCGGTCCGAGCCGATCCTGATCCGAATCACTGATCCAATACTAGATCGGTCAATTCTGGTCTGATCCAACTTTTGGATCGTCCTTTGAAAAAAAAAAAAATTGGATCAGTCCGAATTGGTCGATCCATATCGATATCGGTTGGATTGATCAGATCCAAAGTTAATTGAAAAAAAAAATGGATTGTTTGGATCGGTCCAATCCAGTCATTAGATCGGATCAAATTGACCAATTCGTCTCGGTATCGGTTGGATTGGTCCGATCTAAAGCCACTTGATACAATTATCGTGGCTTGAGATTGAACCAGTACTGGACGATCCCGATCCGATCCTATCCTTGAAACCATGTGAAGAAGTCAATTTATCGAGATACCTGAACTAGGCATTAGTTCGTTCTTTTGTTTCTTGATTAAATTGGAGTGGAGACATCGTCCCCCTCGGCAGACACCGGGTATAAGCGGTAAGTTATCGCTCTCTCTTATGCTTCTCTCACTCTTCTTAAATCCATTATTATAACAGATCAGTTTTGGATTTGGGCTAGGGTTTCTAAATCGAAATCTTTCAGATTCGATGATCCATGGAAGATCTCAATCCATTCATATTTTTAGTACATTTTAATTGTTTATACCTTATGACTTTTTTCTTCCTGATCTGATTTATTTTAGAATTTCGAAGCAAATTTATCTGTTAGTTGAATCATTGTTATTTTCTTCTTCATGATCCCCGTTTCTCTATCGCGATCCTCGAAAAATTTCACGGTCTCATTGCACATTTCGTAGATATGGATTGTTCTTTACTTTTGAATCGATGATGGAGAAGAAGAACTAGGGTTTTTATTAGTAATCAGCGTGGATCTTATTCTAACTTTGTTTTTTTTTTTTCTTGATCTATTCGTTTCTAGATGGATTGGCAAGGGCAGAAGCTTGCAGAGCAGCTGATACAGATCTTGCTCCTCGTCTTTGCGGTTGTGGCTTTTGTGATCGGTTACTCCATTGGTTCGTTTCAGATGATGCTTCTCATCTACGCTGCTGGTGTTGTTCTGGCCACTCTGATCACTGTTCCGAACTGGCCTTTCTTCAATCGGCATCCTCTGAAGTGGTTGGATTCAATTGAAGCAGAGCGCCATCCAAAGCCTGAACCTGCCACTTCGAAGAAGAAACCAGCTAAGCATCAACAGAAGCCTTAACATCTTGCTAGGCTTTTCATGTTCTATGTTTTTTGTTAGATGGAACGTTATTTAGTATGTTCAAGCACTCTCTAGCAATCGTTGGTTACTCTTTCATTTGTGTCTGCAAAATACAGAACCTTTTATAAACAATACTTGAATGAGAACCAAAGAAAATAGAAATTTTCTTGACCTTACCTGGTCAAGCGTTTCGAACACAGATCTATTGTTTATCTAGAATCACACCTCACTGACTGGGCAAGAACCAGGGTTTTTTTTTTTTTTTGGAATATTTGCACCAAATATTTTATCCTCAAAACCTTAGTCACACCCTTCCCATCTCCATTCGCCACCATGCATCTAATGCCTTCTTTTTTTAAAAAAAAAAAATTATAGGTGGTTGCTTGCAAGAAGGGTTTTTTACCCAAGCCTAGTTGATTAATAAATGAGAACTCAAGTCTGATGGTTTTCCAAGATCAGACCTCACCAACTAGGCAAACATCAGTTGGTTTATTAAGAGTACTGTTCTTGTTGGTAAAAATTTCCAAACTTAAGTAAAAAAATCAGTTAGACCAGTTGTCTAGGAATTGATTTTGCCACATACATAAATCTACGTTTATTACAGACATTGATTTTTCCTTAGGCTAACGGATCTTGATTGACTTGATCCTGTATAACCAAGTGTTGAGGGGTTTTGTCATTGCCACTTGTAATTTGTAATTGAGACACTTTTGATATGAGGTCTCATATGTTAAAAGTTGCTATTGGAAGCCTTTTTTGGTTTTTTGAGTAATCTAAGAACAAATTTATTCAAATTCTAACACGACATGGGATGAGAGTTGACAGCTACAAGTTATGGATGAAGTATTTTAGTTTAATAGGTTTTCCTTCGTGCATTTTTTGTAACATAGGATTTCTATCAAGCTCTTTGTTAAAATAGAGAGCAAGTATACCATGGATCTGACCTCTGATGATCAGAACAGAAATCGTGACATTGTTGTTTGGCTGAAAGGACAGTAGTCATTCGTTTCAGTTTGGAAGGATGAAGTGCACACCTTCTATACCTGGGAAATTAAGCATTGCTTTATAGTAAAATAAAAATTAGAGAATATATTGCAGCATAAATTTCATGCATTTACAGTATGTACATTCAGGAATATAACTAAGAGACTTGGGTTATTAGGTGTAAATGATTTGGCATGTTGTATTGAGCCCATTTCCTTGCTGGAATTTGGTGACAAATGTTTGTTTATTACCCGGAAGTGTAGAATATGCCACCCATTACAATTCATTTTAGGAAATCCCATCTTTGGTGCATTGAAGATTTCAGGCAAAATGACGCGTGCTTTAAGTGGATATCCAAAGTTTGATGAATTCCAGTGTGTTTAGTAACAACTTGGATCAGTTTTTAACTGGCAGAAAAGAAAAGGCACATTTTGCGCAAGTGTATGTATGGATTTAATCTACTTTTAACTTCTAAATAAATGAGGTATGATTAGAAAGATTTTGAAGGTGTAGTATATATCTTATTTCTATATGAGACAGTAGAGCTAGCAAGACAGTCCTTTGATGGGGATTTAAATGAAAGGCCATACCTCTCCTGAAAAAATGATGAAATGAGTTCGTCCTTTAGATATTCATTTTGGAGAAGGGGCAATTGACAAGTGTTCTAGTAAATGACCATGTTAATTTCTCTAATTGAGGGGTTCTAGATCTACCGGTTTACAATTGAGCATCTAATAACTAATAATATATTAGCTAATAATGTCTACTATTTAATATTTTTTTTGATGAACCAATTTGGTTCCTTTGGGCATAGATAACAACCTTTATACCTACTGTTGATATCGGATTTGAGCTGCTTAGTTAAAATGACCAGCGGAAATTGCTTGTGTGTCAATATGGGCGATTTTTGTTCCGACTTAGCCTTTTGTATTGGATAAGGTCTTCTGAGTGTCGAGAACACTCCAATCATTCGCCTAAATTGATGCAACGGCTGTATAAACGATGGTACGTCAATTCCAACAAGTGTGATGTGTGAAAATATAAATAAACAAAACCGCCATTTACATGGTTCAGCAATTTGCCTACGCCTACGGATTGGGTTGCAGGTAGCTTTTCTTGATATTTACTATTAACCATATACAATAGTTGTCTTCTGAGATCTTACATGACAAATATTACAATGAGTAGAGGGGGAATAGTGATTTCATAGAAATAAAAATAGATGAGAGAAGAGAAAGAGATGAGAATAGAGGGAGGAGATGTAAGTCCTATGTATAATCCTGTAGAGAAGAGAGAAAGAGAGAATGATGGGCTTCCTTCTCTGTCTCGTGTGAATTAGGAGAACCAGCCCCCTTGTCTTTGAGGCAAGCGTTTATATAGCCTATTAAGGTGCTAGGTGTTGGATAATACCTATGCATGCTTGAGACAAAAATGTCATGTGTAGTGTGATTCTTTACATGTGTTAGGACAATTATGCCATGAGGCATCCCATACCTACAGCAGACATTTGGAGAAGAGAGCAAAACAAAGATAAGTGGTTCATGGTCTTTTAGGCCGGGTCAATACTTTGGACCGAATCATTATTTTGGGCCAAGTCATTGACTCATTAGGCCGCTGATCTATACAGTGTTTTCAGGTCGATATGGTGCACAAAGGCCGAACCTAATTCGTCAATCAATGTGCTGATGTGGTACTATTGAGTTTGCGCCACGTGTTCACTGGTAGATTAAGTAAATCCCACCATCAACACCTACTAACTAATAATTCTTTTAAGGTGTTCTAGTGTATTCTTTGTTATTAGAGTAGATATTTGCTACTTGCTAATAATCCTTCTAAGATGTTCTAGTGCATTATTAATTGGTAGAATAGATTTTCCCCTATACATATAGCATCTTGTAATATAATCTTTAGAATATATATATACTTCTACTTATGTTTTATTTTTAATCATAAGTGAACTGATTGTTGTGAATAATGAAGTGTTTAACCAATTAAGTTAAATTAATAAAGCCAAACAAATGGTACAAATGAGGAGGAAAGGAAGGATGTTGCCCTAGGCTTTATTCTGAAGAAGAGAAGGGAGCTTTTGTTGTAAGAAAATAAGGGAAAGAAGAGTCTCTTCAGCCCCTTTGTGTTTTCAAGAGTTTAGATTTGGGCCATTTGCAAGTATACTTTCTTTTTTCTAACATAATCTTAAAAATATAACCATCAGATGCGATGATTATTGTTGCATTTTAATATTCTAGTATAAGTTCTTAATTCTCACCATGCAATCTAAAATGATTGCATAAAAACCATTTACTATTACTAGTCGACAATTGTTGGAAGCGTAGTTCTTTTCATGGTCGTCGTAATGAAAATGAATGGCCAATAGTTAAGCCAACTATAAATACCTTCACCAATAAAGGGTGAAAATGATTAGAGTCTTATTGAAGAAACTTGAATCAGTAAAACAGCTTCAATATGCACAAGGGATCTGGTAAGCATCCCTTACCCATCCAATGATTCATGAAATAGTCTATATAACAAGATTTGCTTGAGTTAAGTAATGGAAACGAAATAAAAGAAAATATTGAAGATTTACATGTAAAAGTGACAAGAAAGAGTTGTTGGTTATGACACATAATAATTCATTAGTTAGGAAAGATGCTTTGACAAATTATGATTTTCTTGTTCACTTTTGAAAGTTTGAAAACACATTTAAGGTACAAGAAAGTTGAACAGGCTCAATCCTCGTTAGTTTGTTGAACATTAGAACCTTCCCAATGTAAGTTGTATATCCTGTTAAAAGATACTTATGTATTCAAAAATTACATAAGACTCTTTCTTGTAGCCAAAAAAAAAAAAAAAAATCACACAATATTCAATATTGAATATAGGGCTGTCAAAGAGCCGAGCTTGAGCTCAATATTTAGGCTCGCTAGCCGAGCCTGAACCCAGAAACAGGCTCTTTATTTTAATGAGTTTGAGCCAGCTTGGGTAGGCTCGGCTCGGTGATATATGATATCTAAATTTATGTATCATAAGTATTATATATATATATATATACTAATGACTTGTGTAAACACGAGCCGTGTTTAAGTCAAATACTTAGTTATTGGTATTTGATTTAAATACAAAATTAATGACTCATTAAGCACAAACCGTGTTTAAGTCAAATACTTAGTTAGCTATTTGATTTAAATACAAAATTAATGACCCGTGTAAACACAAGTCGAGTTTAAGTCAAATTCTTAGTTACTAGTATTTGATTTAAATACAAAATTAATGATTTGTGTAAACACGAGCCGAGCTTTTGCGAGCCAACCCTGTGCCCGAAAAGAAATTTCGAACTTGAGCCGAGCATGAGCATGATCCAAATTTTACAAGCCCGAGCTGAGCTGGGCAAAGCTCGACTAGTTTACAGCCCTAATTGAATAGCTCTTAATCGATATATTTTGCTTCCACCATGACTATTAATTATGAAGGTTAATTGTGTATGCTCAAATATTATCTTTGGGGGGGACTTCAAAAAAACAAATGTTTGTATTCAGCAACATGCACTACCCCAACTAATTGGTCTCGGTAAATTTTCTTCCTGTAGAATTAAAACTAGAGGAGTTTGATAGTCCTTGAAGTTTCTTTTCGAATTTTTAATGTATTTGGTCTCCTGTGATCTACAAAATGGAGGCAAAAATAAGAACTTTTTACAGATATCAAGAGAATACAGCTCATGAATAGATGATGTTCAATGGCTCGTGTACACGGTCTTCCACGTCTTAGGCACCTGATTGAAGTATCATAACTGTGTGTGTGTGAGGAGGAGGAGATGTATGGAGGAAAGCAAATCAGGGTGAAAAAAGAACCGATGAAACTACTGAAATGACACCTAGTTAGAGCCTTATATCCTGAGATATAGAAGATTCAGCGTGTATCCACATTTTTCAATGGGTAAATGTAAAACAGGAGCAGACACGATGAAGAAAACAAGGTTGCCAATAGGAGAAACCATAGATCGTATATGAATTGATTTCTGTGTGATTACTCCGAAAGTTCATGGTGCCATGTAAATGGCTCAACATTGATAGTGCCCAATAAAAATAATTTTTGTAGCTCCTATTATTGTAATCTGCAAAATAGTTGTTTTCTATACTGTCTTCAAGCTTTTATCTGATCCATTGATGGAAAACATACATTGGATCAGCGTCAAGGTTTTAAATGTCGATGTCGTTGGTCATTTTGCCAAGACTGGCCAACGACGTGGGAAAAAAGGGGAATCCTTGGGAAACCAAAGTTTCAAAAAAAAAAATTGAAATTTTCTCCCATGTCGAGAGACATCGACATGGGAGAAAAATAAAAAATAAAAAATTAAATTTTTTTCCCACGTCACTCGATGTGTTGCCGACATCATGAAAAATCGACATATAACGATTTCCCCTAACATTTCGTGTCTTCAGGGTCAAAAAATGGGGATGGTGGTGGTGGTGGTGGTGGTGGTGGTAGTGGTGGTGAAGGGGTTCTCTTGGTATTTACACGT
>JAUPMG010252357.1:0-21769 GCA_031762675.1 Pachysandra terminalis | reverse complement strand
CCACCACCCCAACCCCACACCCCCACCACCACCAAGTGTTCATGGGATATCCAATGGGTGATGCACTTGATGTCTGGGTAGGGTGAGTGGTGCATCATTGTCCACTGGATGGTGCATCATATTTTAAATTTTAGGTAGAGATGCACCATCTAATAGGCTGGGATGCACCAACCAAAGAAAAAACAAAAACTAAGAATAAGAAGATATTTTGAGAACGAATGGTTGCACTACTTTGTACGACTCGTTTTAATTTATTTTTAAAAGTACAACTATTTTATTAAATTTTTTAAAACTGATTTTAAGATATTTACAAAAAAAAATATAACTAAAAATGAACTACCCTTTTGTTTTTTTTTTTTTTCCTTGATAGGGAGACGAAAAAATGCATTTGAGACGCTGCATGTGAAGAACTTGGACCTTGTGAATTACTTAAAGCAGCCCAATGGTCTTCTGACTCTTTTCTCACCTCTCGATCTATTTTACATTTGTTAACTCGGTTCGGTTCAATTTTAGTTGACGTCAACTCGGGCACAAATTGATATTGATGAAGGATAATCTAAAATTGAATCGAATTGAATTGAGAATCGAATTTTCCAATTCGAAAATTAAACCAAATTGAAATGGGAAAACTTGAATCCAACCCAACATAAATTACAGTTTCGGTTCGGTTTGGATCAAGTTAGGTTTAGTTAATACAATGTTTTTTTTAAGAATTATATTATATATATATATGATATTATGTTTTACCTATCATATAAAATAACAATATATAGACTACATTTAGGGATTCTATGTTTATCTTATGTACTCTTTTATTTAAAGTCTCGTGAGGGGTTTCTTTGTAATCACCAGAGAGTTATCAATAAACTCTGTTTCTCTTCAAGACAACGTCGACGCAGAGAAGAGAAAGGTTATAAAGAAAATATTGTTATTGTAGATGCAAGAGGAAGCACGGATGAGACAGTGAGTGTCGTGAAAAAGAAATTATTGAAAAATGATCTTGGGAGTAAAAGTAACAGATAAAAGAAAAGAGAAATGGAAAGAAAATAAAAGTGGTTTGCTTGTTATGTTGATGAAAACAAAATGAGAAAGAGAACGAGTGTTGGTTGTGACAAAGAAGTTAATGAACAAAAGAAATCTTGGAAGAGAAATAAAAGGAAAAAAGATAAACAAAAGTCTTGTAGATAAAGACAAAGAGAGTGGGATCCAAAAAACGTTTACTCACATTTGCAATTGTAAATAAAATTATTTGATTGGTTGAAAACATTTAAGAATTTAAAAAAAATTCTAAATTCTGAAAATTGAGGAATAGGGGAGGCCAGCCTTGGGAGGCCTCCACCCTTAAGGGTCTTTATGCTATAGTATATAGAGATTATGATTTTTTTGTAAGCTTTCAGGGATTTTTATAATTTTTAAGATTTTAATTTAATTTGTCAAATAAAATTAGACCAGGTAATCGGTTGAATCGAAAGGCTATGGGTGTTTAACACTTTTCCATTCTCTTAACTAAATCTTCTTACCCAATTTGGTTAGACCTTGTTTAATTTTCTTTTTTTCTAATTTATTTTGAGATTAAATGACTTACTTGGATGACTATTCACGAATTGGGAGGGCGATCCTCCCGGTGAACTGACCGTACCCGGTGAAAAATAAAAATGGAAAAATTAGGGTCTGCATCGACTTCAGAGACCTCTACTGGGGACCCTTTCCCTATCGCTTTTTTGATTGACTTTCTAACTGGTACTGCCCTCAAGGTTTAAAAAGGAAGGACTCTTGTATTGCGTCCATCGCTCCTGAGACATCCACTAGACCAGTTGAAGAACGAGAATCAATCATTCCTTGATTCGAAGAGGGACAGATTCAAAACCAAAACTAGAAATAATAGAACAAAGACGGGATTTATGGACAAATGAACAGAACACGACTTAATCGATTCAGCCTCAGTCGCTTCTTCTTCTTCTACTCCGCTCCTCTCCAACGCGAACCCAATAAATGGTGATGACTCTAAACAACCCGATCTACCTAGAATCTACCAACCCGAAATAATTCATACTTATCATTAGTATAAATAATTTCTATTTCCCACACTTAATCCTTATTTATAAAAGTAGATTAAAAAATAAAATAAAATAAAACGTAACCTACTCTTTATGTTCTTAATATTAACCAATCCAGATTCTTTCCTTCAAGCTACAAGGATTTTTGAATTGTGGGATAAGATCTCAGACTTAAACAATTTTCAACAGATTTGAATAAACTTTGGAAAAGAAGTTGAGCAATCCTGTATTTTCTATAATTTTTCTCATTTTTTTTATTATTTATTATATTTTTTTACTGACTAAGTGTATTCTTTTTTCTTTCTTTTTATTTTTTTATTTTTTTATGAAGAAATTCATTTAATGGGAGAGTGAGGCATTGTCTCTATATGAGATTGCGTGGGCAATGGGCAACTGGGCATGTCGCGTTTACGCGTAATTGGTCTCTATCCTTGTTTTTTGTGTAGAAAAGAAGGTGCAAACATGTGGATATTATAAATCGGTCATTAATGCAGTAGTACGAGTGTACGACTAGAGATACGGACCTTGTGACTTACTTAAAGCAGTCCCAATAGTTTCGTAATTATACATGAAATACTCCTTTATTAAGATTTATAACTTAGTTGCTCCTTTATATTAATATTTAAATACCATCAAAATAAGAATAGAATATTCTTTGAAGTGGTCTTCTGACTCTTCTCTCACCTCTCCATCTATTTTACTTAAGTTAAACTCAGTTCTGTTTAGTTTGGGTTGACATCATTTCGAGGCCAAATTGATATTGATGAAGGTTAATTCAAAATTGTATCAAATCGAATTCAGAATCGAACTTTTGAACCCGAAAACTAAATCGAATTGAAATGTGAAATTTTGAACCCAACCCAACACAAATTACAGTTTTGGTTTGGTTTGGGTCAGGTTAGATTTAGTTAATATAATGTTTTTTTTAGAATTACATTATGTATATATATATATGCTATTATATTTTATATATCATATCTAATAACAATATAGAGACTATAATTCGGTTCAAATTGGTTTGATTCAGTTTGGTTTAGAACTATATCACTAGAGTTTGTGTTTTCGTTCGGTTCAGTTCTACTGAGGTTTCAATCCAAAATCAAATCAATCTAATTCGATTTTATAATTTTAAAACCAAAATCGAATCAAATATCTAGAAACCCAACTCAAATCGAACCGAAACCAATTTGGATCGGTTCAATTTTGGGTTTAATAGACTCAAGTCGCACGCCAAGTACACTTTGAGCAAGACTCAGGTTTGGTTCAGGCACGTTTAAATATTTAGGATTTAGGCTCGGTTCGCAAAAGCTTGACTCATAAAAGACAAAGCTCACAAAAAACTTAAACTTAATCCAAATACATTGAATATTATAATTAATGATTATTATTATTATATATACTATAATGTATTAACATATATTTTTAATACTAATAGATATAATAAAAAAATATAGAAATACAAATATATAATTTTATGCATTAGTATAAAATACAAGAACGAGGATGCTTACACAATTCGTAGCACATTGACTCCTTACACTCAACTTAGTCAAGGTTAAAGAAAGGAAGAATAAGTTAAAAAGTTTGAGGACAAATTTGAAAATAAATTGTACGTCTTGCATAGAAAATAAAAAAGGAAAATAAGTTAAAAAGTTAGAGGGTAAATTTGAAAGGGAAATGTGCATCTTACTCTTTAAATTGTGGTTGGAGGAAAAATTCAAAAATGAAACTTGCCGTTCATTCTCTTAAATTCTTAAAAAAGTTGGAGGACAAATTTGAAAAAAAAAATTTTGCGTCCACTCTTCTTCTCGAATTTTCTTTTATATATAAGGTATTAGACATTGTTGGTACTGTATATACACGTCATATGTAATCGTACTCAGTAACTATTTTCATGTAATATAATTTTCAGCTTAGTCAAAAAAGAAGAAGTAGAATATCAGATGTGAAATATAAAACAAAAAACAAAAGATAAAAAAGAAGAAAGAGTAGTCTGTAAAGCTGTCTTCTGGTCGTTTTCTCTCAATTACGGATTAGTCTTTATAGTTTTGAGAAAGAAGGAAGGAAAGTGTAATAATGAAACATATAGGGATTCTATCTAATTAACTCAAAATAAAAGGATCCTTAAACATTGCCATCCAGTAGTCATAAAAAAGATATATTTAATTGTATAAATAGTAGTTTCATTTTTAAAGAGAGATTTTCTTCTTCTTCTTCTACATTATTTTTTTTTTATTTATTTTTTTTTGGGTGGATATAATGAGTCAAAGGGTTAGCTTCTAAGCTTCTTATATACTTCTGGATACCAAATGAGAATTTAGTTGCACTCTAGCTTCAAGGCGATCATCAAAAACTCAACCTTATCAATGGGTATGTCTGCAACTCTTTCTAATCATCTTTCCATGTTCTCTATTTTTTGCTTTCTATTTTTTTAGTTTTTGATTTTTCCAAGCTATAATCTTTCATTTTCTCAAGTTCAAGCTGCCATATTCGTGTATAACTTGTAAAGCTAGTGAGGCCGAACCTATTTTTCTTAGGGGCAAGGAGACATCTGAATCTAACCATTATTGAAATGTAATTTGTTGGATCTTAGAAGCTTGTCCTGTTTGTAACCTTGGATTTTAGAAGGAAAAAAAAATGGAAAATAGATAATAAGTTTTTCTTCCTTGGATTTTAGAAGAAAAAAAAAAGAGAAGTAAAAAAAAAAATGGAAAATAGATAACAAGTTTTTCTTTTTCAAAGTGTTTGATTAAGATGAGATATGTAAAGAAAAAAAAAATTAAATTCTAACAATTTTTTATGATTTTTCGACAAGTTTTTATAGATTCCGACGAGGTTAATTGGTTGCCATGAAAAGATAAGAGATACTGTTAGTTAGATCAAAGTATTGGAGAAAAGATCTCCACCTTCCTTTCTTTTCTTTTAAAGTCTCTACTGTTTAGCAGAGAAAAGTTTTGATCTCAAATTAGAAGAAAAGAAAAAAGAAGTAAAACAAAATGGAAAATAGATAATTAGTTTTTTTTTTTTTCAAGTGTTTGGTTAAGATGAGATATATAAAGAAAGGAAAATTAAATTCCAACAATTTTTAATGATTTTTCAACAAATTTTTATATATTTCGACAAGGTTAATTGGTTGCCATGAAAAGAAAAGAAATACCGTAAGTTAGATCAAAGTATTGAAGAGTGATCTCCACCTTTTTTTATTTTCTTTCAAAATCTCTACTTTGTAAGAGAGAAAAGTGTTGATCTCAAAAGAGAAATTTTTTTAAGTTAATTATTTTCTTTCGAAATCTATATTCTCAACTCTTTCCTTCTTTAATCAAATGTGAGACGTTTTCTTTTCTTGTCTCTCAAAAGTGAGAAGAATTTGAGAAAAAAAATAAAACTAAAAAGACTTTCGATAAAATCCTTACTTTATCGACCTATCACTTTGCAGCTTTGTTCTCGCTCAACTCTCTCCACTATATAACATATGAAAACCATTAACGATAAGCATACGACAATAAACATTCCTGTCCTCTTTGTATCTGGTGTTTTTTCTTTTCTTTTTTTCCGTGAAAGAAGAAACTTATCTTTCTTACTCGTTTTTTTTTTCTTTTTTTTCCGTGAAAGAAGAAACCTATCTTTTTTACTCGTTCTTTTTTTTTTTGGCTTTTGATCAAACCCATTTTTTCTATTAAAAGACATCCATACCCTTTCTCAGTATCTTTTTCTCTCTTTGTTTTTTAGCTTTTGTTTCAGTAAAAGCAAATTAAACCCATTTCTCTCTCTCTCTCTCTCTCTCTCTCTCTCTCTCTCTCTTCCGTTTGAGCGGAAACAGAACCCATGTTCCCATCTCCTACTCTTTTTCAATTTGTTTTCAATTTTTTTTTGAAAGATTGTCTTTATTTTATTTTTTCAAAAATAAAACAAAAGAACCCATCTATTACTCTCAATCGATCTCTTCCTTCTCCTTGTCTTTTCTTTTCTAATAAAGAAAAAATTTCTCTTTCATTTTCTTTTCTATTCAACCAAACTTGAGAAAGCTATTTTTTCTTTCGTTTCTCTCTCATTTTCTTTGCAATCCAACGGTAAAAAATTTATAAGTTTCTTTTATAGCTTATATTTAACTTGTTTAATAATTTTCAAGTTTTTAAGTTAATGATTAGTTTTACGTTATATTTAAATAGAAAGATTACTTATCTTTAATAACTTTCTATTATTCAATGATTATCTTTGGACTTAATTAACTGTTCTCTTTAATAAAAGATAAATATATATTAAATTCGATCTGGTTAGGAATGGAATAGATCATTTTTAATTGGATTTCGGCTCAAAAATCTTATATCCAATCCGAAATTTTTGGATCGGATCCAAATCCGAATCCGATCCATTGACGGACCTAGTCATAAGTGAGACTTCTCTATCGACAATAAACAAAGCACGTCAATTTATGATCACAACATACATGTTGTGCTATTACTCCGACCAAGTCATCATAAGCGAGACTTTTCAATTGACAATAAACAAAGTAAGTCTGTTTGAATATAAAACAATTTATAATCACAACCAAGATTTTATGCAAGGGTTCGCCTAATATAAAAAAACAATTTTTTTTGTATTGTACGTAAAAACGCAAATGAACCACAGCCACAAAAAAAAGTTTATTTTTTTTTTGTAAATTGTAACTGACTTGACCTTTTGGAAGATGTTAGAGGTGGCAACGGATCGGATTGGTAATCGGGTTGAGGGATATACGTGTTGGGTTAGGGTTGACCTGTTTATTAACGGGGCAGGAAAACCGGAACCCAACTTGCTGGTGAACGGGTCGAATCTGCCAACTTGTTTATAACTAATTAATTAATTATTCATTTATTTTAATTTAAAATTAATAAAAATAATAAAAAATAATAATAATACTAATGATAAAAATATTAAACAGGTCAAGTGGGTTGGACCCGTTTACTAATGGGCCGTCAAAACCTTGACCCGAATTCGACCCATTTACTAAACGGGTCGAACCTGAACCCGTTTAGCCGGGTTGGGTCGCAAATTGCCACCTCTACAAGAGGTCATCCTCTTGCATGGGACCCACAAACTAAAATTAAAAAAAAGTTGCAGAAGAGTAATGCAGAGAAGGAAAGAAGGAGAAGGCGTCTTTTGCTACCATTACCACCCCACCACCACCACCACTGTCTCACTACCATGACCACCACCACCACCATTGCCATCACCACTACCACCACCACCACCACCACTACCGTTCGATGTTTCTCTCTAGACAAAGGTCAAGAAGTTAGAGAGAAAATTAAAAGAAGAGTTACGAGGACTAGGTTACGATCTTTAAGGATTGGGGTTATATAGGAGTTTAGACATTGTGAGATACCTTAATGGAAGGAGTTGGATGCTCTTTTAAGAGTTTGTGAGAAACATCTAAGAAGACACACTTATGAGGACTTGGTTACAATCTTTAAGGTTTGGGGTTATATAGGGATTTGGACATGGTGAGACACCTTAATGGAGTGAGTTGTATGCTCTTTAAGAGTTAGTGAGAAATATCTAAGGAAGACACACTTAGGAGGCCTTGGTTACAATCTTTAACGGTTGGGGTTGTATAGGGGTTTGGACGTGGTGAGACACCGTAATGGAGAGAGTTGGATACTCTTTAGGAGTTGGTGAGAAACATCTAAGGAATGCATACTTATGAGGACTTGGTTACAATCTTTAAGGGTTGGGGTTGTATATAGGGGTTTGGACGCAGTGAGACCTTAATGGAGGGAGTTGGATGCTCATTAGGAGTTGGTGAGAATCATCTAAGGAAGGCACACTTAGGAGGACTTGGTTATAATCTTTTAGGGTTGGGGTTGTATGGGGGTTTGGACGTGGTGAGAGGCCTTAATGAATGGAGTTAGTTGCTCTTTAGGAGTTGGTGATAAATATCTAAAGAAGGCACACTTACGAGGACTTGGCTACAATCTTTAAGGGTTGGGGTTGTATAGGGGTTTGGACCTGTTGAGACACCTTAATGGAGGGAGTTGGATGCTCTTTAGGAGTTGATGAAAAATATATAAGGAAGACACATTTATGAGGACTTGGTTACAATCTTTAAGGGTTGGGTTGTATAGGGGTTTGAACGTGGTGAGACACCTTACTGGAGGGAGTTGGATGCTCTTTAGGAGTTGAAGAGAAATATCTAAGGAAGACACACTTAGGAGGACTTGATTACAATTTTTAAGGGTTGGGATTGTATAGGGGTTTCGAGGTGGTGAGACACCTTAATGGAGGGAATTGGTTGCTCTTTAGGAGTTGGTGAGAAATATCTAAGGAAGGTACACTTACGAGGACTTGGTTACAATCTTTAAGGGTTGTGATTATATAGGGGTTCGGTCGCGGTGAGACACCTTAATGGAGGGAGTTGGTGAGAAATATCTAAGGAATGAACATTTAAGAGGACTTGGTTACAATCTTTTAGGGTTGGGGTTGTATAGGGTTTGTACGTGGTGAGACGCCTTAATGGAGGGAGTTGGATGCTCTTTAGATCAAAGGAAGACACACTTATGAGGATTTGGTTACAATCTTTAAGGGTTGGAGTTGTATTGGGGTTCGGACATAGTGAGACACCTTAATGGAGGGAGTTAGTGAGAAACATCTAAAGAAGGCACACTAGCTCCCTCCATTAAGGTGTTTCACCACATCCAAACCCTATACAACCCCAACCCTTAAAGATTGTAACCAAGTCCTCCTAAGTGTGCATTCCTTAGATATTTCTCACAAACTCCTAAAGAGCATCGAATTCCTTTCATTAAGGTGTCTCACCGCGTCCAAACCCCTATACAACCCCAACACTCAATGATTGTAACCAAGTCTTCGTAATTGTGTTTTCCTTAGATATTTCTCACCAACTCCCTCTATTAAGGTGTCTCACCACGTCCAAACCCCAATATAACCCCAACCCTTAAAGATTGTAACCAAGTCCTCCTAAGTATGCTTTCCTTAGATATTTCTCACAAACTCCTAAAGAGCATCCAACTCTCTCCATTAAGGTGTCTCACCACATCCAAACCCCTATAAAATCCCAACATTTAAAGATTGTAAGCAAGTCCTCGTAAGTGTATCTTCCTTAGATATTTCTCACAAACTCCTTGTACACACCACATAATGTAGTTCTCGTCCATCTCACTTGGTTTTGTCTCAATGACTGTAAGTCCACACACCTTGGTCAGCTATACTAATATGCCTAACTCTGTAAGATAACATGCAAGTCAAGCGCATCATATACAAGACAAATCACACAATAACATGCACAAGAATATGAAATGCAATGCATGTTGTTTAGCATTCATAAAGTGTATGTCCACACCTAATCTAATCTCGGTCTATTCAAGATGTCGTCGTAAACCATCTTCCCTATACAGGGCCATAAATAGTAGATTATTCTACGTGTTCATCGCAATTTTTGGAGCTTCATTTGACACAGTGGGCAAAATTCCCCCACCTTATTCGATTACGGAGATGTATCCCAGGGCATCACCGATGAACATTCCCTCGTTGAGCATAACTACGATACAATCTACCAACAAAATTCTACTCAATCATTTGTCCAACTAGACAAGCGTTTGTCCATCAGACAAGCAAATTGGTCTTGGGATAACAAATCCTTCAACCCATAATAATCGTATACATGATATCCACATAACATCCTAACACATAATCCAAGAGAGGTTTCCAGTATTACCTTAATCAGAACTTATCCAAGCACCCATACACAGGGTAGTCTGTAAGAGGTTCCACTATGACCTCAAACTAGAAACCATATCTAGCAATTCTTCATCAAGAATCTAAGTATCAAGTCAAACTCATTGGACTTAATCAAAGTCACAATGCTCTCATGTAGATTAATACCCTATTACTAATGCAATTTACATAGTATAGTATATCATGCTCACACACATCATATTCATCAAGCCAACACATGAGACACATTCTCATGATCTAAACTATCATATTCTACACATATAAATATATACATCTCACTTATGCATTAATAACCATTATAAATACAAATTGCATATATAGTAAATGTTCATTATTATCATTCATGTATTTGGCTTAAGAACTAACACACAAATAAAACATATCAAAGGAAGATAACCAATCATAATAGAGACAATGAAACTATTAATCATAAGGGTCAAACTAATACATTTACCTGAATATCATGTAAGTAAATATCACTGTATTTTTATCTTTCTATTTACCTAAGATATTACATATAAATAAGGTGATATCTGAAGAATTGCCCAGGCTTGGGAGCCTGTGCTATGAACCAATGAGCACTAACTCACACTTTAGGGAGGTTCGACAAATTGCTCGGTATGCTAAGGGGTTTCGGCATATCAACCAGTGAGGTATAAAACATGGCACATTGGCTTTGGTAGGGGTTTCGGTTTGCCGAAGGGGTTTTGGCAGCCTAACCCGAACTACCTGAAATCTCAGAGAACAACTTGGCATGCTCTTCGGTAGGTTGAAAGGTGTGCCGAAGCTACCCAAAAATCTCGGCATGCTCTTCGGTATGCCGAGGGGTATACTGAAGCACGCAAACCCATAATTTCGAGTACGAACCACACATAAATTTTTACACATACATACATATGATTATATCACACTTCATAACATAGATTTCTACACAAAACCCAATACTTTAAACACACAAAAACAACACCTAACAAATATCTAAGATTATATTTAGATTCTTGGTCTAGAATACTTCTAAACCTAGGATTCAATCAAAACATGCTTCATACTTTCTTATATTGAATTAAATTGATTGGGTTTTATATAGAAACATGAGGAACCACACATATATCATTCACAAAGGATCCACCGTGTTATAACATGGGTTTAGGCTTAAATATACAAGAAATTGAAAGAAAAACTCACATGAACTGCAAAATTCTATTGTTGGCATGGTTCTTCTTCTTCACTTGATCTTCTATGCATTTAGGGTTCAGATATGCTACATCTCTTCTTCCAAAGTTTCTCCACCTTTTCTTGGTTTTTCCTAGGTTTATATTGACCTAAAAGTCTTGTTTTTATAGTTCTACGTGTTAGAAACAACCTATAGTCAGAGTACAACTAGTATACTTCTATTTTTGACTACTAGAGATGCTTCTCTTATCCAAAACTCCTATTTTCTATCACTTATTAATTCCATACGAATTTTCAATGTATTTAAAGTCTATTTAATGCTTTGGGCCTTAATGAAACTACTAAGCCCATTAAGATAATTAATTAATTAATAAAAGCCTATAGTTAATTGCTTAAACCTAATTCAATTAAATAGACCCAATTCCTTTAAATTAAGCCCAAGACTAATTAATTAAGTCCAATGTTAATTAATTAAGCTCTAAAAGATATATTGCTATAATGTGTGATCATACAAAGTCTCATACAATAAATTAATGAAAATTCAAGCAAATAATAATTATAAAAGAGTTTAAGCCTATAGTTAATATTAGAATCCTATTAAATTATCATTCTACCCTTATTATTAAAAAAAATTTCCTATTTTTTTATTTTCGAGATCTTACAGTAACCCCTCGAGATTTTCAAATTGGAGACTTAGTCTTGAGAGCTTCATTTTATGAGCGAAGCAATACTATCAAGCTTAAGTTCACACCTCGATGGGATGGACCCTTCAAGGTAATAGAAGCTTATCCTTCTGGTTATTAGAAAATTTATCACTTTGAGGAGAATGCTCGAGAGGAACTAGTAAATGGGAAATGACTGAAGCATTTTTATTTTTAATCAAATTGATTGCGGGCAAGCTATAAACAGAAGATATTTCTCATTCATTTTTAATCGTTGGAATACATTTCTTCTGGAAGTAAATTCTAGGGTATAGATATATGTGAAACTTTTGCTAATAGTTTCTCTCCCTCCACCTTGAGTTGGATGATTGCATAATTTGCTTGAGGTCGCTAGCTTCCTCTTCCTTCTCCTTGAGAGACTTCTTCAAGGCTATTATCTCTTGTTGCTTCTCCTCCCATTCTTGTGAAATGTTGATAAGGGAGTCTTGAGCCTGGCTTTCTTGAATCTCAAGCTTGGCATTCTTCTGAAGGTAAGAAAGGGTCTTCTCCAATTGCAAGAGGTGAGTCTTTAGCTAGTCAACCTTGAACCCGAACCTCTTCCCTACATTTGAAAAGGATTACTTTCCATCCTTCAAGTTCCTCCATGGTTAATGAATCGAAAGTCTTCTTCAAAATGGTCTCCAATAAGGTGCACAACTCTTGATATCCCCTGCTTCTCTTGAGTGCAGAAGGATTATGAGCCCTATCAGAAATATCCCCATAAACTTTGAAGATGGCATCCATCCATTGAGATAGATGCTCCAAAATCATGTATTCCTTATATTGGACCATTCGAGAAGATGAAAGTTCTAATCTCTTTCTTAGTATGAGTTGCCCTAATGAAACCAAGTGAGATATTGAAGAAGAAGGTCTTGCAGTTACTACATCGCCAATAGTGATGACCGTCGAATTTGTAGTGATAGCCCTTTGAGGAGAAGTCTCTATTATTCTTGAGCTTGTAGCAATAAGGAGATCCACTACAATTGGTCCAGAAGTCAGAATAGTGACTGGAGGACCATAAGTCTCAGGTGAAGAAGGGATTTCAATGCTCTCTACTTGCTCTTGTTCATTTATAATTGGAGGAGTAAGCTCTGTAAGGGAAGTCGTTGTTGTTGAAGTAGTGCCTGAAACCTCGAGTGAAGTAATAACATCCGTAATTATCTTTGAGAATTTGAGAGGAGTGACTGCTAATACCTCAAAATGTGGTCACTCCCGAGACCTCTGGAGAGGAAGTTGTCACTGTTGTCGTCACCTCGGGTGATGACATGCTCGAAATATTAATCTCCGAAGTGGGAGGCGTGAAGGCATCCACAACTGACACTATTGAGGATAGAGCACTCAAGTTTGGTAGCACTTCGGCACTCGATCTAGGAGGGGAATTCTCAATAGAAGCTAGAAGAGAAGATTTGAGGGTGGTCGTTGAGCCTGCATCGGTTGTTGCTTCAGATATAGAAATGTCAGTAGAAGCAACAGATGCTTCGACCTTTGAAGGGGAACCCTCAAAAAATACTGGAGGAGAAGACTCGAGGGTGGTTGAAACTACCGTCACTGTTGTCATCTCAAATCTTACAATTTCAGCATGAGCAACAAGCTCCTTGATTCCCCAAGGAGTTTCAACTGGGGTAATTTCTTCGCTTGAGATATGTCCTTCCTGCAAAACTTTCCTTGCAGCAACATCTTGAGCCCGGTAAATGGCAATCTCGTTAAAAAGTGCTTCATAGGACATGTTCTTGATTGAAGGTAGTCCAACATTGTCCAATCCCTTTCTTGCTCTCAATAGCTCAACAACATTTTCAGTAAGTCGTTCTCTATGCTTCATCAAGTCAGAGTACTGGACATCAAACTGTTCCTTGGGGATCTCTGGGAAGTCCTTAGACAGCTGCTATAGATTTTATACACGAAGTCATAAGAAGAAAAAAAGGTAAGAAAATAAGTTATATAAGATACAATTCTTACCATTATCAACAGATTTCTTGGTGTTTTGATGCCTGCGACATCACTCGCTGAGAGGAGTGGAGTTGGTTGAGCCAGCTCCTGTACAAGTTTCTTGCCCCTCATCCTCACCTCATCAGTTTCTCTTGAATAAGAAAAGGAAAATCAGAATCTGAAATTGTATTGGAAAGGAAGAATAAACAAGTCTCACCAGATCAAGGGTCTATAGATGTAATGTCCCTCCCCTGAGGTATTATGAAGGAGAGGGGAATTTCATTCTCATTCCTGCTGTTTTCACCACTCTGCTAACAGGTGTATTGATCAGTGATAGAAGAATCTCATATGTTAGAATAAATTCAATGAGCAATCATAAAGATTCTACTTACCGCTTGAGGGGGAGTAATTTTGTCACTCGAGATATGACTATTCGAGGCCTTGCCACCCGGAGCCTTGCTATTTGAAACTTTGCCACTTGAGGGCTTACTACTTGAGGTTTTACCACTCGAGCCCTTTCCCCTCGAAGCATGAACCAACTTCTCAATCTCTTCCTCTCTTTTTTCCTTAAAATACTCAGTAATTGCATTTGTGTTTTCATGAGGGCTCAGCTCCTTTCCTTAGATCTAGTAGAATCAGTGACTTTGATTATAGGGACTATGTTACATGGAACGTTCACATAGGGAGTAGCTTTTGAGATACCTTTCAAAGGAGCACGAGACTTGCTTACATACTTAAGTTGTGAGTCCCTTGTGAAAATAATCTGTTCGGTATTCTTGGCCTCACTCTTCATAAACTGATCAATATCTAGCAGTAGGTTTTTCCAGAATTCTAACCAAAATGGAGAGGCTCCATCCCCTCATGTTGAAGAAACAACGTCTTCATCAAAGGCCCAAGAACACATATGTACTTCCCCTATACATAATTTTTTCCCTACATCTCGAGGGGCGGGAATTGCTCGACGTGTCCGTTTAGGGAGTGTCTAATCCATTCCGAATTGTCGCATCATCCTATGTGGATGAAATGGAAAGCACTTGGGAGATCTGCTTCAACCATACCTAAGATGTGGCCATAGTGTAGGGCCACTATAAAAATCTGGGACGGTTGGGGAAGAACATAAAATATGAAAAGTCATAATACCACTCCCTTGAGATTCATCATTGTAGATTGCACAGCCCCGACAATCTTTCAAGTATAAGGTATGTACTCAAATTCTTGCTCCTTATCCAGTACATCAAAGAATCTGATCTCATCATTTGGATCCATATCTTCCCAAAACATGGTCCTATGATAGGATCCACATGTGGAATGGATTGTGGATTCCTCGCTTACCCGCATAGGAGCATACTTTGGATAACACTCCCATAAGAACAGTTGAAGGAAGGTAGTGCCAACCATTATTTCAACTACACGATCGCCTCTCAACCTGGCTTGATCTATAGCAATCAAGTCGAGATTCTCATATAAATTCCCCAAGAACAGGGGAACCAGAGGGACCTTAATACCCTGAGCCAGTTTGATGGCGACTGGAAAAACTTTCTCATTAATTTTTTTCATATGGATATCCCTCAAGCACAGAGTGGGATAACCACATGGAAAGGAAAGCTTCGAAATAGATAGAGTTATCTTTGCCTGAGTCTAGTGCCACTTCAAGCACATTTGAACTCCTATTCGGGACCTCTCCTCTACAAAAATAACGAATACATCCCACGAGGGTTTGTTGAGAGCCGCTACCATCAAATGGTGCCTTCGAGCTCGATGTGCCTTTTGCGCTTATCACGGCCTTTTTCTTCGAAAGCCCTAAACCATCAATCAGGCATTCAATGTCTGATTCTCTTGAGAGGAAAACTTGATGGACCCGGGATTCAATGCACCAATGACTGGAAGGTTGCACAATATGTGCACATCCTCTAATGTTGGGGTACTTTCTCCAAATGTCGTGATAAATGTATGAGTATGAGGGTTCCATCGAAGAACAAAGGCTTTCAAACCTTCATTATCTCGAAATATTTCCAGTTGAGACTTGAATTGCATGGCAGATCCCCGCATTCTTCAACCTAGCTTCATAAATAGGGTTGGCCAAGTTGTTTCTACACCAAGACCCCCAACCAATTGGGAGATCGAGATGAGACTTGAAAGACATTGCAGAAACAGGATGGTCACCTCAAGCGATCCAAAAATGGGTTGCCAATCGAAATCTTTTGATGTTCCCGCTCATATCTTTGGAATCTGCATATGGTGTTTTCAGATCAGCACCAGTTGTGTCCAAAGGAGGAGTCCAACAGTTAGACGCCTCTCAGAACTGATCAAAATCTAACTCAACATAAGAGCTCGAGGACTCTTGTGCTTTATGAGTCTATTTCCTCTTACCAGTTTTCCCTTTAGGAGACATGGAACAAATAGGGAATGAAAGAAAAAAACTCTGAAGTTTGATAGAAGAAAAATCAAGTGCATAAGAAGATGAATAGCAAGGTAAATCAATCCGTTAAGACTTGCTTTCTATTAATACGTTTCATTTTGAAATGATGAAACTGGCTAGAATTCCAAACGGTAGTTTCTTGGACTGCCAAATGATGCATGCACCATGCAATCCTTGAAGGACAGGCATACACATTTATTGCAACACAAGTTTTACACTAAATAAGCACAGTGACGGCTACTTTATGACTCAACATACAATGTAGCAACTCAGTATGCATAATAAACTACCTCTTTTGGTAGTGCACTTACAAACGTGTCAAATTGGCACGTTTTAAGTGCAATGGGCTAATAATGATGAGCCAATTTGAAAGTTGAATTGATCCAATCGTAATACACCACCTGGCAGGATGAATTATAAAATTACATGAGGATGATGACCTTCGAACTTCAATTCAAGCTAATATCCATCGATGTGGGATAGCTCATCGAAGTGACATCCTTCGAGGGCCCACCTGTGTTGGGATAGCCCCTCGAAGTGACATTTCTCGAGGGCCATAGTCCCTCGAACTGACATCCTTCGAGGGCCCACCTGTGTTGGGATAGCCCTTCAAAGGTACATACGTTGAGGGCCACTTATGTTGGGGTAGCCCCCGAAAATCTATTCAATCAAGGGACCATTTGTGATTTATAAACCCTTATCACTTCATAAACCCACTGTTTGGAGAATCTCTTTAAGGTTGTTTATCAAAGGTTAGAATTATCCTTTGATCTTATGTATATGAGACCTATCAAAGGAGGACATACAAAGTAAGACGTCAATTACTTCATGAGGAGTAGCTTAAGGCTAGCCACCTCGAGGGGTCAATTCTTCATTTCAAGGCTAGCCACCTCGATAAGGCTAATTTTCTATTGTGAGCAATGCAATGTTTTTTCAAACTGTTTTTCGAAATGACCATCTTGCTATCTCAAAACTGTCTTTCGAGATAGCTATTTTAGTATTTCAAAATGTCTTTCGAAATGGTCGTCTTGCCATCTCGAAATCGTCTTTTGAAATATCTATTTTAGCATTTCGAAAAGACCATCTTGCTATCTTGAAATTGTGTTTTGAGATAGCCAATTAGACATTCCAAAAAATTTTATATTCGAGATGACCACTTTGACATTTCAAAATCATAATTAATGTTACGATTTGTATTCTCTTAAGGGAAAATTCCTTGACATTCAATCATCTCTCAAGATTCCTAAACTTGAGGTTCTTTAATTAAAACATATAAGGGAAATAAACAGAGATTTTCAGGAATGACGAGCCAGAGAGATAAGTCTTATTGAGATTCCTGTGGGTAATGTCACATCAAGGGACATAATCATCATAGAAAGCATAACGCATAATTAGGACCTCACATCCATGCTCGATCAAACATTTCATGTATATTTATTAGACATTTTGTATATTTGATTAGACGTTTTGACAACTTAATTCAAAATGTTTGTATACATTAATAAGATGTTTTGAATGTATTGATTAGACGTTTTAAACAGTTGAGTGATGGGATATAAGGAAATATTGGTTATAAAAAGAACAAATTATGCACAGAAAGAAGGACTTTTCTCTGAATTTTGGACACTCGGAGATCTTTTGAACGTTTTGAGATTATCTGAGAGAAATCTTCTTTCAAAGCTCATCCGTGGTGGTCTTTCTGAGCATTCTTGATTGTTCTTCTTTCTTTCTTTGTTTTATCTCATACACTAAAAAACGGAAAATCCTACATTGGAACGGACAATCCTTGGTTTAGGCTAGTGCAGGTCAGGTCATTCAAACCTTCTCATGCTCAGATTGGTGGATGTTAATTCTAGAAAGCAATCATCTTACTGCAATCTATGATAAATTAACATCTGATTGTTATATTAATCGTTTACCGGTTTAAGCATCACCACTACCTGTACCCGATAAATGTGATCGAACTAAATCCGTTTGATAGGTTCTGATTTTATAAAAGCTTACCTCGTTAAAAATTGGGTTTATACGAGTATATTCGACATGTACCCATCCGATATCGGGTCTCTTGGACTTGTTAAATGATTATTAATAATTCTTTATATCCCTAAAGATAAAATAATTTAGAACTAAATAAAAATTTAATTTATATCTTAAATAATTTACTACCTAGATTTTAAACAATCAATAATTACAATATTGATTAATCAACTTAAAATTGTTCATTAATTTTTTCTTTTTAAATGTCAACTTCTATGAGACATTTGTTTTATACATTGGATGGTGTGTTATATGTGTTGAGTGTAATTATTCTATCTAAATTTAGATAAATATAAGTTTTGGAAATTAAATTATTGTCATGATAATCAAATAATATCAATATAACGAAAGCAAAGACGTTTACAAATACACTAATGTAGTAAGTAGCGGGAATCCGTTAAGAACCCGCTATTTGTGGGATCGGTTTTGAGACCAAGGGTAATAACAACCCTGGACCTAGAACTGACAAGACCCAGAACTATTCCAAACAATCGGTTTCGGTTCTGGGACTTGGTGGGCCCATCCCAAACCCGACCCATTGTCCCTTGATTTTGGCATGAATATTTAATCAAATCAGTGGCACATATAAAAAGTTTTTCTAGATCAAGCTTAGGCTAGGCTAGTTTAAACCATCCCAACAAAAAAGTATAACATGTAAACAAAAATCATTGCAACCAATGTACAAATCAAAAAGCATACTAGAGAAGACAAATAAAAAGAGTTTCTAAAAGTGGAGACAGATTTCCTTGGTACAACATCCATAAGGTATAACAGTCTTTGCAGTTACGATGAGAATTTTTTTTTAATATTTTTAGAAAACAAGAAAGTAGAATTTTTCTTTTTAAATAAAAAGTCCATGAAATGTAGAAAGTTTTATTTAAAATAAAAGTATTTTTATATTCTTAGTAGGGTTTAGTGTGATTTAAAAAGCTTTGTTTTATATTAGAGTTAATTTCACTTTGAACCCTCTTGTTTTTGACATTTGCAGTCAACTACCCTCTTATTGTCTCTCTGCTTTACTGTCAAGTTCAGATATTCCCTCACTAATAGAATCGTCGGATTCAATGCATTTTTAAGTTAAAATTTAAATCCAATGACTATATTACCCTTTGGTTTAATCTCTAGCATATGTAAAAAAGAGCATTGACAAAACTGTCCTTTCTCTCAATTTGTAAATTCAGGGGGTTTGGGGGTTCAAAAGAATTTTAGTGTAGAGACAAGACTGTGAAAGCTTCCAGACAGTAGAGTAGATTCTCATCCAAGCACAGTTCACGGAGATGGATTGAGAGATTTGTAATAGAACTTGGTAGTTCTCCAGATAGCTGATTTGAATTCAGTATGCTGTTCTCCAAATATGGAACATTTGTGAGAAAACCGATCCACCAACGATTAGACTCTGTCGACGAAGAGAATCCACTAGCACCCAGATGAAGCTTGACAAGATTTTTCATGTTACCAATTGAAGGAATTTCCCCTTGAAATCTGTTTGAAGATACATCAAGGATTTGAATCCGGGAAGCGTTGGATATCGAACTGGGTATCGGTCCTTTGAGATGGTTTCGAGGTAGGAAGAGTGACTTGAGATTGGGAAAAGCAAGACCAAAGTCAGGTGGTAGCTTTCCAACAAGCTTATTTTCAGTTACAAAGATGAATTCTAGAGAGGATATGTTAAAAATGGAGTGAGGGATCTCTCCTGTGAGATTGTTCTCGAAGAGCTGAAGACGGAGAAGCTTTCGGAGATTTCCCAACTCATTAGGAATACTTCCTAGAAACTTGTTTCCTGCTAGGATAAGTTCAGTAAGAGAAGAGAGATTTCCCAATGCAGGAGGGATAGTACCAATAAGATTATTCATTGAGAAATCAAGAATTCTCAGCCTAGACAGAACACCCAGATGAGGTAAGAGGTTGCTAGTAAGGTTGTTGAATGGGAAACTGAGTTCTTCGAGGTTGGAGCAATGAGATAGAGTTACAGGGATGGTTCCACTGATGAAGTTTTCGCTGAGGAGGAGACGACGGAAAAGACGGAGACGGTCGAACTCGACGAGTAGTTGGCCGTGGAAGGAGTTCATGGAAATCCTAGGGTTGGGCTGAACTGGGCTGGAGCTTGATAAATTTTTCTGGCTTAGCTCAAATATTTTTTACTATGCACTAAAGGGCATTTTTGTCAATTGTCGATTCCTGTTCAACCCATAATTGAACTAAGGCTTTTTTCATCTTTTTACAAGAAAAATTAAAGACGTTAAGATTTCTGTTAGTGTAGGGGAGTATCTGAGACCTGACTGTGAAACAAAGGGGGCCAGTGGGATTTCAGAAACAACAGGGTACCTGACTGCAAAACGTCAAAGTGAAATTAACCCTTTATATTAAAATGGGAAAACCGATATCCTTTTAGGCTACGTTTGGCCCAGCCTATATAAGTGCTTATTTCAGCTTATAGCTTTTTAAAACACTTTTTAAAACTAAAAGTGTGTTTGGTAACACCTAATGGATAAGTACTTGCCCATAAGCAGTATAGGAAGGCTACCTCATAAGGAGAAGCTATTGAGAACAACTTCTCTTATCACTTATGCTGAAAGCTATTTATAAACTTTAGTAATATTTTCATAATACTTATTTTAACCCTACACTTTCATAAGCACTTAAATAAATGTTATTTCTAAACTTGAATAATATTTTCATAATGCTTATTTTACCCCTAAACTTTTATAAGAACTTAAATAAATGTATTTACCAAACACTATTTTCTTCAAGTAGTTTATTGTTGCAGTGGATAAGTGCTCCCATTGAGCCACTTATCCAATGAGTGCTTATCCAAAAGCACAAGCGGGACCAAACGCAGCCTTAGAAGTGAGAATAAGTTCAAACATCTCCTTCTATACTGAATAATGTGAACTACCTCGGGTCAAGTGGACCCCAGATAGATCGAGTAAATAGGAGTCGCCACCATCCATTGGGGTTAGGTATGAATGGTCACCCATGGGTTTATCTTTTATCTCAAAATATATCTAAAAATATGATTTTAATATTGATCTAACCAGATTAGGTATGAAGGTTTAGTTAAGAGAGTGGGACGGTGTTAGGCACCCAGTCTCTTCCGGCTTAACCGGTTACCTGGTCTAAATTTATTTGACCAATTTAAATAAAATCTTAAAGTGATAAAAAAAAACCTAGAAATAAATAAAAAAATCCAAAAAAAAAACTTAGAATATAAAAATTCCTATTTGACCTAAGACCTAAGGATCTTAATTAACCTAACTCTAAAATAGATAATACTAATAAAACATAATCTCAAAAAAAATTATTAAAGGTATAAATAAAATAGAAATGCATGAGAACTAAAAACAACCCAAACATTTAAGAGTCCTAAAAATATAAAATCATAAACAGAAATTTAAACTTATACCAAACCCAAATAAAAATAAACAAATAAAAATAAAGTGATGACCAAATTAATCATAAACAAAAATCAAGTATATTCATCATTGTAGTATATGAATCAGAGCACAAAAATTGGAATAAAAACTTGATATTTAATTTAATGAATCCAATCACCCTAAAATAATAATAATTAAAAAAAGTTAAAGAAAACAAAAAAAATAAACTACTTGTGTTTGTAGCCACCGATTACAACCTTAGTTTTTGCAATCCCTTTGGGTTGACTTGGCCAGCAACAATGGCAGAATCAGAAAAAATCAGATGGGGTGATTGGGTTTTACAGATTT
>JAUPMG010252350.1:0-21773 GCA_031762675.1 Pachysandra terminalis | reverse complement strand
ACCACCACCATCACCACCACCCCACTACAACCACCACCATCCCACCACCACCACCAACCCACCACCGCCACCCCACTATAACCACCACCATCCCCCACCCCACATCACCCGCACCACCCCACCAACACCACCCGCACCACCACCACCTTTGAAAGGATATAGATGTGCAAAACTCATTCCAGTAAATGTTAACCAAACATCTATTTACATTGGAACTCATTTTGTAATGTGCTAACCAAACACAATCAAGAAACCTTCAAAATGAGTTCCTTGAATGAATTCCTGGAATGAGTTCCTGATCCAAAATGGGAGCCAAACGACACCGAAATTTTGAGATCATGTATATTTTTCAAAACTCATTCCAAGACTTGCTAACCAAAGGCTGGAATGAGTTCCGAAATGGGAGCCAAACGACACCTCAACTAGACGAAATACTCTCTTGTTAGGCTCCTAATAGAGGATCCGCTTCCCGTCTGGAGCCGTATGGCATAATTTTGGACGGTGGAAATCTATTGAAAACTTATTTGCAGCCTATTCTCCATTATGCATCACAATTGTTCTCTTATTATTTTTTTTTTCTAACTCTTTTTATGGATCCTATGAGCTCAAAAGTTGCTGTTCAAACGAAGAAGCTTCTGGTTGGCCTAAAATTCTAAACTCAACTAGCATGCATCCTTTGGGTTCATGAACTTATGACCGAGTCTTAGTTTTGATATTTAGACCAATAAGGAGAAGGTATATGGTTTTTTTTTTATCCCAATGTCCTCGCAATAAGCAGCATACACGACCGAGAGAGAGATGCTTTATGGTATAAAAAAAAGGATATTCTTTGGAGGTGTAGCTTTGATTGTGAAAAGATGTCATCCCACTGTGACTATGGAGGCTTCTAATTGTTCTAATTGTCTGCAGCATTTTCTTACAGAAATATCTGGGATAGGAGAGGATCCTCTGTGAGGTAAACCCTGTGTGGGTTCCTGTGTGGTGAAACATCAGTGAGGGCAATGTACTTTGATAAAATTATAATTTTGCGATGTTATTTCACACTATAGAAAACCACACAGGATTGACACCACAGAAGATCCGGCCCCGTCTGTGATTGGTACATATGATTTTGTTGAGAGATACTTTGATTCTATCCTTATCCCATTATAATCACTTCAAATTGTCTGCAACATTTTCTTGCAGAAAAATTTGTGATTGGTCTAGAACTCTGATTTTTTCAATAATGACCAATCACAGATTTATTGTAGGAAAATGCTGCAGATCCACTACAAGTAGGCAGCAGATTCCTTGGGAAAAAAGTCAACAAAGTCTGCTGTTTGAGTAGTGCACATTCAATAAGAGTTGGTCCACTTTCTATCCTCTCCTCATCCAAAATAAGAAAATCCATTTGACTTCCCTCTTGGGATAAGGTAATTGGAACCTAAATTTCTGTGGTTGGGGTGGGAAGTTCTTGACAATGTATGTGACCTTGATTTTTACCACATTTTTGAAAGTGAAGAGATATAAATAATGTACTCAAGACCAACCAGACTTTCTCTGAACAAGACATATCAAGAGAAAGCACATGAGAAAGCACATAGAGATTTGGTACATATGAGATATACATTATTATGTGTATCTCACTTATAACAAAGTTACGATTTTGATGAAAGAATTAACAAAGATTTACATTGATTTGGAGAATATAGATCTGTTTTTAAAATCTTATCAAAATTGAATTAGATTGATTTAGTTTCTATTTTTATCTCTATATATTTTCTATTTAAATTCCCTATAAAATCTCTTTGTAATCACCTAGAAATTATCAATGAAATCAATCTCTTCAGATATTTCACATGTGAGAGGCTAAGGACTGTAGAGAAGCTTCAAGTTGCACTCTCACAATAGGCTGAGGACCGTAGAAAAGATTCAAGTTGCACTCTCACAATCATGATCACTTTGAATTATTATCCATGTCGTTTGGAGAGGAGTATGGCCCATTTAGAGAGGCTAGAACAGTTTTTCTTAGTCACCTTCCATGAGGGTATCCACCTATTTAAAGATTATGGAAGGAGACTGCATTTCCTCAATCAGGAAACCAAAGGCTAGTGTTCAAGATCCCTCTCCTCTCTCCTCCGTCTGCAAGTCTCATGATCATGAAAATCATCATCATCAAAACAGATTGGAGAAGAGAGAGAGTACAGCTATACCCTCTTCAAGATGGAAGGGAAGGAAGCTGTACCCTCTCTCTTCTCCTGCTTGTCTTTGATGAAAACTCTCTCTCTCTCTCTCTCTCATGATAGAAGGGAAGGAAGCTGTACCCTCTCTCTTCTCCTGCTTCTCTTTGACGAAAACTCTCTCTCTCTCTCTCTCTCTCTCTCTCTCTCTCTCTCATATGAATCCGAACTGGGTCTAGCATGAAATTTGCAATTCACACAAGTTTATAACCTGCTTTTAGTACAATTTCAGCTCAACAACATCTAACAAAACGCCATATTTCCAGTGACATTGTCAGGGTTTGCATTAAGTACACTTTCAGGTTTGAAATTAATAATACATATATATTGTATATGTCACCTACCATGTTTAGTGTAGAATATTATCAGAATATTCTCAGTTTATTACGACAATATTCTCCGCAGATTATGTTCCTAATTGATGATGTAGATGCTGTATATATTGTGTATCTCTTTCCTTTTGTGTATATTTCTGTTTTGTTCTATACTTTCCTTGTTTTCTGGTCTCCTTGAACTATAAAAGGACCACTCTTCTATAGAAAGATATACTGAAAATACAAGTTTCTTTCACCATTACTGTGTGTTACCATTATTTTACATATATATATATATATATATATATGAATTCCTTTCACCTTCTCCATATGCATTTGATGCAACCAGGCATTTATGAACAGCTTACTTAATTAAACTTTTAACTAATATATTTCTTTACATGGAGATTCATCTCCTGTTTCTAAGGTGAACGGTACACTGAATTCACTTCTTATATAAGCAGACATTTGAACTTTATATATTTTCCATTACTAAAAATGGTAAAAATGCCTTCTATGTTACTCTCTTGAATTTTGTTTCTAGTAATTACATTTGGGAAAATTGTCCATATACCATACTTCAGATAAATTATTGCCAAATGGTGGTGGTGTTGGCAGTGGTGGTGGTGTGATGATGGTGGGATGGTGGTGATGGTGGTGGTGGTGGGGTAGTAGTGGTGGTGGGGGAGGTGGTACTGGGTGGTAGCGGAGCAAGGATTGCACACTAAGTGTGCAAAGGACATAAGAGTAGAATAGATATTTTCAGTTTTTTGAAAAAACAATTATTGTAAAAATACCCGATATGTCCTCCGCCATATGGCAGAAGACCAAAAGGCTATTTTGTAGAGCTTTTTATACTTGAATTGTGAATAAAGTTGATCAATATACCATTTGACAATAATTTATCTAAAGTAAGACATATGGGCAATTTTTTCACTTAATTTTGATATGATAAGTCAGTATTCTAGTAACTAATAATAAAGAGTTATTTACAAGGTGAGGTTAATTGGTAGTAAAAGGTATTCTTCCTTCTTCAAAAAGTTGGAGATGTCTTCAATTATAAACTTAGATTCAGTTTTCTAGGAATGTGTAGTAAAGAGTAAGTTCCAAGGATACATTCAGAATGTGTTAATGGAGATACCATCTTAATTTTCTTCTTCTACTCATACTTGTTGAAATATGTTCTAGGCTAACCACTGCCTTCTGATCCATCAAAGGTAGCAACATTGATTCAGAACTGTTAAGAGTGATCTTTACAACCTCTTCCATCAAAAGGCATGAACACTAGGAAAGAAAACAGTGATGACGGAGGTTGTCCATGGCGATGCAAGTACTCGACGAAATAGGCAACCGTTTAAGAGAAGATGAGTATTTTGACAAGTCCATTACTGTCTACCTTCCTACCCCAGGAGGTCCATACAAATATCATACTCTCTTCTCTAGTGTTTTAAGGCGGCTTGAACAGTAGTTCTACATCTGTTCTTAAAGAGTACTCAAATATGCGTTTTAATTTTCCAAGTGGTGAGATTAGTCCATGTTGATCAACTAAAGGAAGGTAGCTTTCTTTGTAATCTTGATTCTTTGTACAAAGTATTCTTTCCAGACTACCTAAAGCTTCAACAACAATTGAATATGCAGCGTCAAAGCCCGACGCCAATAATCCAGATTCTTTGTACAAAGTGACTACCTAAAGCTTCATCAACAATTGAATATGTACAGTCAAAGCCCGACGTCAATATTCCGGTCACTAGAATTCAAATACCCCAAAAAAAAATGAATGATTCTGATAAATTTAAGGAAATGTCCCACTAAGTGTATGCAAAGAAATTAAGTAATATAAAAAGTTTAAAGAAACTAAACAAATCACAAGACAACTAATTAACTAATTTACGTGGTTCACTACTAAGGATTACGTCTATAAGAAATTCATTAAGCAAATCAACTATCAATGATGAAGAAATACAATGATGAAGTACAAACCCTTACCTCTCCAACAACTCGGTTAAATCACTCCTCCTACACCAACTCTAGTAAACCCTACCTTCACAAGATACACCATTTTCTAAACCCAAAAAACCACCTTGAGAACAAAACCTCCAACGCTTTGGGATTGTAGGATTTTACAAGAAGAACCTTAAGAGAGCATGAAAAATCTGTATTCTCCATCTATACCCATACTAAAGAAACTGATGGATTTATATGTTGGGTCGACCCGGGTCCCCACTTAATGGGACGTCCATGCTTTATTAGAAGTGTGGAGACTCTCTCCTTAAGTAAGTAGATCGAGTCTTATCAGGAGTGAAGTTGAGTCTCCTATATTTAAGATACTCCTCATCCTCCCATTAAGAACTCCACGTTTTGGATTCTCAAATCCTAGAGAGTCTCTCTTCTCTCTTTATCCCTTCTTCCTCCTTGAGATCTGGTTTTGCCACTTAAATTCTCATATAGAGATTTGATCACTTTTGAGCGTGGAATATTGTGTGTGGTTCTAGTAATCACATATTCTGACATGAGACATTTTCCAGTTCGATAGAGATCTTCAATTGATCCGAGTTCGTGTGTATCGAGGTATGTGATCCAGTTCATCTACAACCTTCACTGGTATCAAAACCACTGTGATTCGTCTTCGTTGGAATGAGGTATGTCGAGAAACCTCATCTAAGAAGCAACCTAGTTGTTGTTTTGCATAAAACAACATGTACAATGCATGGTTGCATCAACAATCAAGAAAGAATCGTTTGTGCAATCATACGTTGAGATCGTCATTATTTTGGGGTGATTATCATTGTGTCTAAACACCTAAACAATGATGGGTCGAAGAGATTTAAAGTTGACTTTAATCAAATTAATATTCATATTTAAAAACCCAAATTCGCGGTCAGCGGTTAGTCGAACTGGACTGTTCGGTCGACCGATTCAGTCATTCGGTGAACCAAAGACCAACCGAAGACTATCTGAGCTAGCCTTTGATCGATCAAAGCAGATTCTCAATTGGTCGAAGGGGATCAGTCGACCAAAGAGATTGTTTAGTCGATCGAAAAAGCCTAGAACAGAGAACGTTGTTATTGCAACTGAAGAGGCTTCAATCAACCAAAGAATGAACTGAAGGCCCTCCTCGGTCAACCGAATGAACCCCTCAGTCAATCGAGGAGCTACATACAGAAAAATACAAAATTGTTTTGATTTGCAACTGAAGTGTTTTTGGTTCGTTGAAGAGCCAACTGAACCCTCCTCGGTCAACCGAAGGACCCAAAAAACTCATAATTATTTTATTTTAAGTTTCGATTAAATTTGTGCCCTTTTTTTATGATATGTTAGTTTATTATGATCTAGATGATCTAGGATTAGCTTTTAATGTGAAGGTTGGCCTAATATGATTTATGTGATTTGTGAGTTTATAATGTGTGGATATTGATTTTAAGGACAAATTGGTATATTATGTGATGCCTCATGATTAAATTTTATGTATTCAACGTTATTCCAAGTGTTAAAATGGATACAAATTGGTATATTATGTGATGCCTGATCATTAAATTTTATGTATTCAACGTTATTCCAAGTGTTAAAATGGATATATAGTGCAATACCAAGAAATCTGTGAAATTTGGAAACTTAGGCAAACCCATAGGCAAACCGATAGAAACCCTAGGCATCCGACGACCCTACCGAAGACCCTGTTAAGAAATCACCTACTGTCAGGTTGAGCCACCAAACAACTTCGGCATACCAAAGGGGGCATACAAAAGGTCCCTAGGCATACCGAAGACCCGGTCAATGACCCTACCAAAACCTACATAACTTTTAATTATATTTTATTTATGCTTATTAGGGTTATATTTACCGATCTGGAAGTTTGCATGATGTTCTGAATTGTGTTTATAGAAATATGAATTATTGAATGTGATTTTAGCATAATGATGCATGTACTATTATGATAATGCTTGGACTGCTATGTGATCATGATATGATGCATAAAGGATTAAAAATATTATGGGGAAGGTTGAGGGTCAAAGCCCAATAGGTCACTTGTTGATGTGTATTGTACTTATCATGGAGGATATCGGTGACATGCTTGGGAGGTTTCTCATATACAACCAGAAATAGATTGGGAGATTGTGCCCCGTGGGTTGTAAATCCCTAGATCTACGGTACGCACTTAGAATATCTGAAAACCCAACTTTGCCATAAGTGACCCAGGTGATACCTTAGGGATTGATGATGGTTATGTATGGTACAGACAATGACACATCGAAGAAGGAGGCCTTAGCCCAACTTTCTCATGAGTGACCCAAATAGTGAGACCTTGGGGGCTATAGGTCATATCAGAAGCCCAACTTTGTCATGTGTGACCTAGGTATGGCACTTTAAGGATTTGTTATGAGAATGTCATCGAGTCCAACTTTATCTTCTGTGACGCATTTCACCAAACATCTAATGGATACATGATTGATGATTGGAATCATGATTATGATATTGTTTATATTATGCTTGTGATGATATATTTGTTTTAATAATTGTTAGCATGATTTACTTGGTGTGTGAGTTTATGTAAAGGCATGGAGCCTAATACTTCATTTGGGAACTCTATTGCCCTTCTTGCTCGCTAGGATTTCCCAAAAGCTTACCCCAACCAATTTGTTTTGCAGGAAAGGACTACCAAGACGCTTGAAGATGAAAACTAATAGAATAGGGATATTCAAATGTTATTAGATTAGGGCTTATTTAAGCAATAGTTTTAATGTAATAATTAATAGGGATTATTTTCCAGTTTTATTATTGATTTTGGTTTGATTGAATTATGATTTTTATTATGGTTTTAATATTAAATTGAGGTTTCATTTTAATTGATTTAATTGCATCTGTTTTACAAGTTATTATTTTTCTACTTATGGTTTGATATACCATCCCTTGGATTGAGGGGTGAGAGTCGTGTCTCGGAATTCGAGTGCACCTCGATAAAGGAGCCTAGATTTTGGATGTTACAGTAGTACTATTAGACTTGACAATTTGACTCTCTGCCTTGAGCTTAAGATAACGCGCGAAATCAATGAACGTTTTAATGTTCTTGGTGTGTGTCTTGGTGAGCTTCATGTGCTCCCACGAGTCAGGTAGGGATCTCAAAACATCGAGAATTTGTTGCTTATTAGTCAGGCTGTTCTCAATGGATTTCAGATGACGTATCATAGATGATGTTTTCCTAAGATGCTCAACCATGCTCACGCTAAGAGCCATCTTGTAGGTCTCAAACTTAATCGCCAGTGCATGTAATCTGGTTATCGAGGTACTAGCGAACGCGAGTTTTAGTGCGCTCCACATATCAAATGCAATCTTTTAGGTCTCGAATTCACCAATAAGATCATTGTGCATGCTACTCAACATAGTAAAACGTGCACAATGATCCATATTGCCCAAGCCTGATGGGCCCAATGTCTCTACGATGCTGGACAGTGGTCATCTCCCCAAGGTAGGCTAGGCTATGTGATAAAATCTTTAGGGCCTTAGACTCATCAAGGAAATATTGGATTTTCCTATGTCATATGGCATAGTTCTTACCATCTAATTTCTTCACTTGTTCTGGTCAGCTACTATACTCTTAGCGGCCATATCACTACAATTAAATTAAACATTTAATTAACATCACATATGCACACATTATTGATTTTGCATCATTATCTAGGACTACAAAATAATATTAATAATTTATTTATCAGATCAAAAGGACATTAGACCATAGGTCATAATGCATAATCTTTACCAATACAATAAAATTGTATTACTACTTTTAATCCATAATATGCGAAATCCGTCTAAGAAATTAATTAATCTTAACTAGAATTTTATTCACATGTTAATCTCATATAAACATGCAAATAACGTAATTAAATCATACCATGCACAATACTCTAACATGTCATATAAAAGGGCACAAATTTAATTAGAATTAAAAATAAATTATTTCTGATTTTTTGGGTCCTTCAGTTAACCGAAGTTAACTGAAGAGGGCCTCGGTCGATCTTTCAACCGATTGAAGCCTCTTCGACTTGAATTATAGAAAGCAGGTTTGTGTTGTTTTTCATTCTTCGGTTAACCAAGGGGTTTCTTTGGTTTACGAAGGAGGGATCTTTCGACCGATCGAGGCCTCTTCGATTACAAATTACAACAACCACATATGTTCTCTATTTTGGGTTGTTCGGTAAACCGAACAACCTCTTCAGTTAACCTAAACCCTTCGATCGACCGAGAATTGTCACTCCGCGGATCCCATGGCACGAATCCCTATGCGGGCAACACAGATCACGAGATGAAACCTTCGGGTTCCAACCGTGGAACGCGGATCACTACAATAATAAAAGTAATAACAAATACTCTTATTAAACCATCACAGTGCGGAAGCGAAAGATAGAAATTATGAAATCAATCCATGTCTTCAGAAGAGCCTACAATCCATAGAAAAAAATAATAATAAAACCAATCCTTTAAGTCTTCATTCCAATACAACCCAACATAATAGAACAAATCAAAATAGAACCATCTTTCAAAAATCTGAAATGAAAGTATAACAACTTCTATTCCAAGTCCGTCCTCATCACACCTCAACTTGCAACATAAAATGTTATGTGAGCTTGGAATGCCCAGTAAGGATCATAACTATCATCCATCCTCGTGGAATACCGTTAGTCCAAAACCAAACACAATAATATCATGGTACAATTAAGAGAGAGAGAGAGAGAGAGAGAGACAACCTTACATCCTTACATCATGACTCAATTCTTAGAATTATATCCGCATCGTTACGAGAATATTAAAAACAACAAGTATAAAGGAAACAGATTAAGGAACACAAAATACATGGTGAGTGATGAATGAATGGATAATATGAGAGTTAACACAAACAATGCGTTACCCAATCTATGAATGCTAATGAATTCTAAGGAATGCGATTCTAGTGATCAACCAGGTTCACCAGTAACTTTCACCTGATATTTCATGCTCACACTTATCACATTCATACTCTCACTTTTCATGTGTACATCGTGGTTTTGTAGGATTTTCAATCTACCGGACTCAATTACCATAGTTATTTCTCCACGTACATTTAGGGATATGATTTCAAGGAGGCCTTTGTAGAGTGATTACCCACGTATTATAGATTTAAACCCAGGGATGCCTTTGTATGGCGATTACCCATACACAAAGTAAAATTCCAGTGATAACACCCTTTGAAAGCTACCCGTGCGCCCATACACACGAATAATCCACCGGATGCCATCACGGTATCCTTTTCACATATCCGTAGGATTTTCAGTGATAACACCCTTTGGAAGCTACCCGTGCGCCCATATACACGAATAATCCGCCGAATTCCATCACGAGTATCCTTTCCACAAGTGCCAATACATGACAAATCATAAATTTATAATACAAATCAGCTAACATCCAACACTCCAAGGAGTCTCAATTTCATCTTAATATAACTCTACCAGAGGTCCGAGTACCAAATTCTAAACAAAAGGGTCAAAAAACCCCCAAATGGGGGGTCCCTGTCAGCATGATGGCCGCTGTGCCGGTACCTGCCGACAGACCCTATGTCTGTGCATGTTAAGTTCCTATTGGTAGCACGGTCGATGTGCTGGTGCCTGCCGATGGACTCAGTTTGTGCCTATTTAGACCTTGTCGGCAGCACGGCTAGTGTGCCGGTGCCTACTGACGGGTCGCGGGATTTGAACCTCAAACTCTTCCCGAACTCTCTAACTCCAAACCCCTTCAATCTGGTTCAAATCAAAACCATATAGAATCAAACTAATAACATTATTATTAAATTATATCAAACAAGTTAAATCCTCAATCAACCAAATCAAAAGACTCCAACGTACATCTAACATTACATATATTTTTGAACACCAATCTCACATAAAACAATTCGTAAACATGTGAAAACGAGAATAAACATCATTCAACTCGCATTCGAATAAACGCAACACAATAACATATTTAATCATCACTTAAACAATGGAATCATGCTTTTGATATTCACGCATGCGGTTATAGATTCATGCATTCAAATCCGAAGACGATCACAATATTTCACAAGAACTATACAGAAAATGATACATTAATTGCTATTTGGAGATTATGCTGGTATCTACTTCTTCCTCTTCTTTTTCTTTTCCTCTTCTTCTTCTCCATTGAATGGACGGCTAGGGTTTCTAGTTCTCTCCTCTCTAATCTCTTCTCTCTCTTTCTTAACCCACAAGAATTCTCCTACAAAAAATCTAATCGTATGGAATGTTAAGGGTGGAGATATGGTAACCTTTCCTAACCCCTCTCCCATTAACAAGTCCACGACACCACGTTCCTATGCGTTTAAATCTTGAATTCATATTTTATAAATTACAATACTCTCCTTATAAGTTTGTGCAAATTACATTATAATCTCCAACTCATACAAGTTTATGCTAATTACATTATAATCCCCAACTTATACGTTTGATTAAGATTCAATCCCAAGTCCTAATTAGTCTATAAAACCACACAATTTAAACCTAAAAAAATACTCATGATTCCTATTAATGTCAACAAATTTTTGTTTCTATTATAATAACTAAGGTATAATACAATTAAATCAAATTTGGATTTCTTTTATTCTTATTATAATTCATTTAATTAATCTCAACTTAATTATGGTATTTCTTTCCGGTTTAGGGTCACTAAAAGAATCTCCTTCGACCGATCGAAGGCAAGCTCGGCTAGTGATCAGTTGACCTTCGGTCTACTGAAGGACTGCTTCGATTAACTGAGCAATCCTATTAGGTTAATCGAAACCCGCAATTTTTGGGTTTTCAAATTTGATTTGAATCTGATTTAAACCGACTCTTAGTCTCTTCGATCCATATTTTTTAGGTGTTAAAAAACAATAATAAGCACCCCAAAACAATGATGATCACAATGTATAGTTGCACAAATGATCTTCTCATGACTATCGATGCAATTATGCATTGTATGTGTTATTTTCTATAAAACATCAACTAGATTGCTTCTTAGATGAGGTTTCTCGACATACCTCAATCCAATGAAGACAAATCATGGCGGCTCTGATACCAATGAAGGTTGTAAATGAACCGAGCAACATGCCCAAACCCACTGAAGCTAGACTAGGTGCCAAATGAGTGCATTTCTTATGCTACTGATTCCTCCGACCATTCCTACGGCGCATGGGATGCTCAACGAGTGGCTATTTCTTCCGCGTGTTGTGTACACAAAGACTAACAGATGAACGTCCATTAGCAAGCTTCTAAAAATGAAAAAATAAAAAATTCTTCGTTGCAAAGATCGAATGGAGACAGCAAAGAAGAGAGATGAAACCGAAAAGCTTTGATTCATCAAAAATGGCGTCGTCTCTGTTCTTCAATCATTCAAATCGGGTAAGTCATTTTGTCTCTGATAAAACCCACCATGGCCACTGTTACGTGCCTAATTAGTTGTAACTTAAAAGGTAAAATAAAAGTGAGAAAAGGAGAAAGAAGGTTGATTCGAAGCAACCAAAATTGGCTCAATTTGAAAAGAACCAAAACAATCCTAAAACTTCAATGAAGTTCTGATGACAATATGCTTCTTGATAAAATTCAAATACGCACGACATATATATATATATATACAATACTCCTATAATTGGCTAACTTCCTAATAGGATAAGTAACGGACCACAACCACCTATTGATAAATAACTACAATATTCTCCACAACCCACGACATATAAACTCCTAAACATTATTTAGAACCTATTTGATAATAAAGAATACAGCTCACACATAAACTCTTAATATTAATAAGATAAACATATTAGACTCCTTAAATTGTAAACACGTATTTTAGGCACGTAACATTCATTTCCCCTTAAATTGACCTTGTCCATAAGAGATTGCAGTCCTCTAGGATCCAAACAACAATTTGAAATGCTTGCATTCTTATGAGTTTCTGGTGCAATGTTGAAGTATGTCGCAGAGTCTCAACAATAACTTCAATCCAACGTGTGTGGTCCTCCATTAAAGAACAAATATCTTGTTCTTCATTATCCATCCCAATCCAATTGAAGGATCAAATCGGCTTTGATATCATCTATTACGTGCCTAATTGGCTGTAACTTAAAAAGTAAAATAAAAAGAGAGAAAAGGGGGAAGAAGGTTGATTTGAGGCAACCAAAACTCCAATTAACCTAATTCGAGAGGAATCAAAACTCTCATAAAACTGTGATGAAATTCTGATAACATTATTTTTCTTGATAAATTTCAAATATATATATAATACTATTATAAGTGACTAACTTCCTAATAGAATAAGTATCTGACTACGACAATCTAATGATAAATAACTAATTAATAACTACAATATTCTCTACAACCCACCATGTATTAACTCCGAAACCTATTTGATAATAAAAAGTACAACTCATATAAACTCTTAATATTAATAAAATAAACATTTTAGACTCTTAAATTGAAAGCACCATTTTTTCGACACGTAACAGCGACTCCAAAGGTCCATCTCTTCAACACTGCAAAATCTTGAAAGAATCATCGTTGAATGACTTGAATCCTTAATTCAACGGATTAGAATCCGAGGCAAATGGTTTAGTGAAAAAACTACAAGTCGTGCTGACTATCCTCAACCCTATTTCCATGGCTATAAAGCAATCATTGATGCAGAGACGTTCCGACGTCCTCTTCGACCTTTTCCATCTTATGATGATTATGCTGATACATCAACGGAATGGCCGACGGTGAGGATGACCCATCCTTTCTCTCCGTTGATCCTATTGTGTGTCTACTACAGGGACAGCATCTCTCTTTTTTATTCTATATTTTATTAAAAGAAATGTTCATGCCAACCGAAAGCGCCACGCGTTAATCATCTTTATGCGCAATAGGGAATCAGGGATGGCCGGAAGAAAACGCAATTGAAGAAATTCGCGCGTGCCAGTCACCTTATAGGGGAATAGGCCAGACGAGACAACTGGCCAGAGCTCAGCAATTCCCTTGGATTTCGTGTTAGAGCCCCGCCCCTTGGAGGTTATTGCCGATGCTTATGGTATGCCCAGTGCCCACCACGGATAGCTGGCGCGACATCGTCTGGTGCATCTCGAAAGCTGGTCTAGAAACTAGATCTGCGATGATTTGTTTGTATCCTGGGATGATCAAGCGCTTCATTGCAAGATACAAGCAAATCATCGTAGAATACAAGCGCGTTCCAGCTTCTGGATTATCTCCGTACTCCATGTGGCCCCTGGATGGCTATAACAGGTGTAATTATTATCAACAGCCAAGTTGCCCAATACACCCACTTGGGATGCGAATGTCAGACCCTCACTACCTATAAAAAGCCACTTTGGACTTATTTGAGGAGAGGGTTTACCAACTTTGGCTTTCTCTCTCCTAAGTTAGCTTTGAATTAATTAGCAAATTCAAGATCAGTTTTCTTTGCAAAAAATAAAAAAATAAAAAAATAAAAAAAACTTCTCTTGTAAATTTGGCCTTATCTTATTTAGTTTCAATTATCTTATCGGCTCTACCTATCCACCTCTCTTTAATGAGTAAAACCGTGTAACTAGGGGCGTCAAATGGGTATCTAATACCCAACAAACCTGATATACCGACTCTGTTTGGAAGGGTTCGGTTTCGGGTTTTTAGACTCGATTCATCATTGAGTCCAGTTCTGATTGATAAAAGTTGGACCTATTAATATTTGGTTGTCCAATTCTAGTTTTTAAAAGTTGGACTTCTTAATGTTCGGGTCTAAGCGGGTATACCTAACGGGTATCCATCGGGTATCGGATCTTTTGGATTTCTTAAATAATTTATTAATAATTTTTAAAAATAAGATATTTGAAACTAAATAAAATTTAATTCATGTTTAAATAATCCATCAGTTAAATGTTCAACAATTAATTATAATATTAATTAATTAATTTAATCAAAACTAAACGAAAGTTAATTTACAAGTTTTTTTACTTTTTAAATGTTCATTTGTATTTGTTGGTTCTGTAATGTAAATGAGATGGAACAATGGTATTTGATTTCTGTATTATGAATTTGAGAGAGAGAGAGAGAGAGAGCCTTTGTCTATCTATTCCGATGATAAGTCGTCGGCGACTGAGGTTTTTACAATGAAAAAAATATTATTTAAGTTTAAAGGAGAGTTGGGGTTTTTTTAGAAGTTCTCTGCAAAAAGAAAAGAGATGATAAAAAATTATAAAATGTGGATGGAAGCTTGTAACGAACAAGTCCCCAGATTTTATAACTAGGGGCCTAGTCATAATTTTTATTTTTTAATTTTTTTCTTAAATGGGGCAACAAAAAACTTTAGAGGGGATAAAAAATAATTTGACATGATATAATTTATATTATATTATAAAAACATTGGTTACATTGCCCCCAACCATGTAGATTAACAAATGTCGGACACTGTAGACTAACTCTGTTTTTTTGTCATTTCTACACTGATGGTCAACTCGATCATCCCCCGTAGAAGGAGAGAGAATGTCCTACCAGCGTCTCAAGGATGGGAGGACTGATTAAACGTATATTATGTAATAAGTTCAACCCAAAATTAAATAAAAACAAAATTGAAATAAATATTCTAAATAAAACCAACCTAATCCAAATTGTAATTTCATTTACATCAATTAAGATAATATACGTTTAAAGGAATGTACATTAGAGCTCAAGGTTCAGGCTTTAGTTGATTTAAAATCAACTAGAATGTGACATGTGGGATAATGTATCACACCATTATTAATGTGACATGTGGGATAATGTGTCACACCATCATTAACGATAGAATGTTTTTGTCTTTGATTTTTGAGTTTGAAAATTTTAAATTCATTGTAATTAGACACTTTATCTCACGGGTCATATTTTAATTAATTTCAAATCAACTAACAAATGATCATTATTATTATTTTTTTTATTTTTTTTTTTGAGTAATAACTAACAAATGATTATAATATGAGAGAATATAAATCTCTTTATCTTTTGAGTCTTGTGGGCCGACGAAAGAAGGGAATCCAACAAGCCACGGGCTTATCGTTAGGGGGTGTCAATTGGTTCGGTTTAAATCGAAAATTGAACAAATCAACCAAAAAAAAAACAGTTTAGTTCGATTTTTTTTTTTGGTTTAGTTATGGTTTGGAAAACAAAAAACCGAATTTATTCAATTTGATTTTCAGTTAGGCTTCAACTAGGCCTAACCGAACCGAAAAAACAGAAATAGATTATATATATATATATGTGTGTGTTATGTGTTTTATATAGAAAATAGTATTAATTTTGTCAAACCGAAGTTTTCAGTTTCTATTTTAGTTTGGTTCGATTTTATTCATTATAGTTTGGTTTGGTTTTTAGTTTTCTAAATTGGTTTCTATTTCAATTTAGTTTGGTTTTCAGTTTAAAGTAATATAATTCGGTTTGATTTAGGTTTGACCACTAAATTGAACCAAACCAACCGAATTACACCCCTACTTTCCCCTCAATTCCTGATGAGCTTAAAACCAAGCCTTGAGTACTCATAAATCATAAAACTTAGATGAGTTCATCCTTAGCCGACCCCAAGCTTTAGCCTAATACAACACTGGCAATCACAATTTTAATCCAACACTAGCAATATGAGCCTTAGCCAACCCGAGCTTAAGCCTAATCTAACATTAGCAAGCCCGGACCGAGCTAGACAAACTCTAGCTCGTTTATAGGCCTCCCTCACCAATAAGGCGTACACAAAGTCACCAGAACACTGACCAGGCATGGAAGTGAAAGCGGGAGCAAGAGCATCAAAATTGAAAATAACTTGTGGTCCAAAGCACCTACACTTATATATACATGCAAACTATAATTTATATTCAAAAATATTTTAATTTTCACTCTTATGCTCAACCACGTATACAAGAAAAATGACGTTATATAAAAAAAAAAAGTCTTAATTTGACTTTCTATCAACTTAATTTAAACTTTTTTTAAGAATAAAACTTATTTATTTTTATAAAACCCCTCAAAAAAATCATCTAATTTAAGCTTATTTTTATAACAAAACTCATCTATTTTTATATTTTAATAAAACCCCTAAAAACTCATCTAATTTAAACTTATATTTAGAATAAAACTCATTTATTTTTATATTTTCATAAAACCCCTCAAAAATTCATCTAATTTAAGCTTATTTTTATAACAAAACTCATCTATTTTTATATTTTCACATAACCTCTAAAACTTATCTAATTTAAGCTTATCTTTAGAATAAAACTAATCTATTTTCTTTTTCAGAAAATACCTCAAAACTTTACACGATAACCCACATATTTTTATGACTTTACTCCTATCGTTAAAAGTCAAATCCGTGGATTTGAAATTGAGGACATTTTTGTGCCCAAAAAGCGGATTCGAGTTCTGAGCGCCAGAACGCCCGCCTTAAGACACAGATTGTGTGGTTAGGGAGTACATGTTATAAAGCAATGCAACTTTCATAGCATTTTTTCCTCCCAAAATATCTTAGATACTCAATAGAATTTAGTACAGAAAATGAAAATTCCATAGAAAGCCATAGTTTTAAATTTCGGTGCCTCCGAAAACGCGAAATACCATTTTTTCAAAATAAAATATTTCGGCTGAAAAAGTGCTTATTTCGCCGAAATAAATGTACTTTGGCCAAAAACATTTCACCTAAAATTGACACTTTTCGGCCGAAATTTCGGATATTTCAGCCGAAATAAATCAAAACTCTATTTAAATGTTAAAAAAATGCAAAAAACCTATATTACGACTCTATAAATACCATCAAATTCTCTCATTTTTCACCCTTCATGTCTTATCCAAATCTCCCAACCCCCTTATCCAAAGTTCCCAAGCTCTCAATTCCAATTCTCAAATCTCAAGTCACTCTAAGTCTCAACTCAAGTCTCAAGACAATCAAGTCTCAACTCAAAGCTCTCAAGTTTTTTCTTCTCAAGACTCATTCCCAAATCCCAAGATACAAGATTAAAACTCTTAAGGGTCCATAAGGTAAATATTTTATTTACTTTAAAAATAAAAAAAAAGAAAGATAGAAAGAAAGTTGAAGTTAGTCTCAACTCTCAAGACTCATACTCAGGCACTCAGACTCAGACTCAGTGACTCACATACTCAAGTTTTTATCTAGCTGACAAACTAACTTTTCTAACATATTAACTCTAACTAGGTTCACATACTAACCTTTTTTTCCTTTTTTCCTTTTTTCTTGCTTACTAACATTGTTACATACTAACATTTTTCCTATTTTTTTTCCCTTACTAACATAGTAGCATACTAACATTTTTCCCTTTTTTTTTTTTGTGCTTACTAACATACTAATATACTAACAATTTCTTTTTGTCCTTTTAGTGATTTTTTAACTTATTAACTCTAACCTTCTAACACATTAACATTTTTCTTATTTTTTTTTTCTAATTTGTTAGCTCTGTATGTTTGTCTTTTATTAATAGATAAATATTATTTTTAAGTTATAATCATTCCACATATGTAACGGTTACCCCTAACACTACGGGGATCACACGCTCGTTAACTGGTCTTGGTAATGATTTTTTTTAGGAACACTTCACTATGTCAAGAAGATCATACCTACCGAATAAGGATCAGGGGATTGTTTACATAATTTGTATAAAAATATATTGAGTTTAAAATCTCAGTGATTATATTTTTCAAAATTTTTTATTTACTTTATGTATTTACCCTGCATTTTATTATTATTTCTTAGTCATTAGTGTATTGTTTTTTAATTATAGTTAAATTTATTTTGTAGATAAACATAAAATGTCTACAAGTGAGATTATTTTTAAGTTGTAATCCTTCCACATTTGTAACGGTTACCCCTAACACTATGGGGATCACATGCTTGTTAACTGGTCTTGGTAATAATATTTTTTTAGGAACACTTCATTGTGTCAAGAAGATCATACCTACCGAATAAGGATCAGGGGACTGTTTACATAATTTGTATAAAAATATATTGAGTTTAAAATCTCAGTGATTACATTTTTCAAAATTTTTTATTTACTTTATGTATTTACCCTGCTTTTTATTATTATTTCTTAGTCATTAGTTATATTTTTTTTAATTATAGTTAAATTAATTTTGTAGATAAACATAAAATGTCTACAAGTGAGACTCGCGCAAGAATTGATAATACTGATCCCACATGGAAACATTGCACTATTGCTGATCCTACGGGTAGATCAGTACAAAGATTAACGTGCAATTACCGCCATCAGACCAAAGGTTCGGGGATTACCCAAATGAGACAACACTTGGCGGGTATTTCTAATATATTGAGTTTAAAATCTCAGTGATTATATTTTTTGAAAGTTTTTATTTACTTTATGTATTTACCCTGCATTCTATTATTATTTCTTAGTCATTAGTTTTTTTTTTTTTTTTTAATTATAGTTAAATTTAGTTTGTAGATAAACATAAAATGTCTACAAGTGAGACTCATGCAAGAATTGATAATACTGATCCCACATGGCAACATTGCACTATTGCTGATCCTACGGGTAGATTAGTACAAAGATTAACGTGCAATTACTGCCATTAGACCAAAGGTTCGGGGATTACCCGAATAAGACAACACTTGGCGGGTATTTCTGGAGGAATTAATAGTTGTTCTTTAGTCCCAAGAGAGGTGAGGGAGATGTTGAGAAATGAAATTATCCAGAAACATTCTGAGAAAAGACAACAAAATGACAAAAGGAATTGGCAATTTCATAATCCAAGCCATGATGAAGACTACACACCCTTAGATTATGTTAATACTAGCTCACATGGCTCGAATCCTAGTAGCTCAAATTCTAAGAGGACAAGGAGTTCCGATCTGCCCCTTATTTTCACAACTAATAGACTTTAACAACCAACAATGAAGTAGTGTTTAGAGCCCAAAAACAAAGAAGAAGTAGATGCTTGTGTAGGAAGGATGTTTTACGAAAATGCTTTGGCATCCAATGTTGCAAACTCTCCCTCCTATACTGAAGCGATCAATGCGGTTGCAAAATTTGGTCGTACATATAAGCCTCCCACAGCCTATGAATTGTCTGGAAAATTATTACATCGTGAGGTTAAAAGAGTAGAGAAAAATATAATTTCAAAATATAAAAGACAATGGGAGATAAGGGATTGCAAATTATTACATCATGAGGTTGAAAGAATAGAGAAAAATATAGTTTCAAAATATAAAAGACAATGGGAAATAAGGGATTGTACTGTCAGGGCTGATGGATGGTAAGATAGTGGAGGCAATAAACTTCTAAATTTTTTAGCTTCGTCAAGTGGGACGGTTGTTTTTTTTTTTTGAAGTCATACTGCGTGAAGGAAGAAAGGATGACCGGAGAATTTCTTGCAAGGAAACTCTCCAAAATAATTGAGGAGATTGGACCTGAACATGTTGTTCAAGTAGTGACTGATCAAGAATCTAGTTTTAAAGTAGTTGGAAGAATTTTAATGTAGAAATATAGGCACTTATACTGAAGTGCTTGTTCTGCCCATGTTTGCGATCTTATTTGTGAAGATGTAAAAAATTTTGGTTTTGTTGGTCAAACCATTCAGGAAGCTCAATCTCTTTTGAGGTTTATTTATAGCAGTTCTTGGGTCTTGGCACGCTTCAAGAACTTTTCAGGTGGAAAAGAATTTATGCGACCAACACTCACTCGCTTTGCCACAAATTTTATTGCTTTTAAGAGTATTTTGGATAATTTTGAAGCACGGCAACAGCTTGCTATTAATTGTGAATTCAAATCACATCGGGCATCAAAATCAAATATTGGTCAACAATTTATTTCTGTTATGTATGATCAAAATTTTCGAAAATGATTAGAAGCTCATTGCTTTTTGGTGAACCCATTTATAAGCTAATCAGATTTTTAGATGACGATATGCCTACAATAGATCATATTTATGAGGCATTTGCTAAGGTAAAACAAATTATAACTGCATTGCATGAAAACAAAAAACGAAAGTATGAAGCAATTTGGACAATTATTGATAAACGTTGACAACTACAATTAGCAAATGACCATCAGAAAGCTGCAATGAAACTTAATCCTAAGTATTTAGCAAATGGTGGTTGTGCAGTTACCCAAAGTTTTGAAATTTTTGCAATGGAGCTTAATCCTGAGTTTTCGCTTGAGCTCAAATAATTTAAAAAGGAAGTCCTTTGTTTTTTAATAAAGACAGACATAACAAAGGACTCTTCCTTTTTTAAACTATTTGAGCTCAAACGAAAACTCTTGGGACAGAATCAACTGGTTTGCAATCAGTTTCCCTAAGCACCGTCTTCAGACCTTTCCCTCCACCATTTGCAAGCGGATGTACTCCATGATCAAGCCCTTTCATGTAAGCTCTGTTCTCTTTCTCCTTGTCAAAGCACACCCCAAAACGCTTCTTCACATCTTACATGTATATTACGCACACAAATAACATCAATACCACCTTTTTGTCTACCAAAATAAGTTTACAATCACCAATGCCCCATTTGGCACAGTTTCTTAAGGACAAAAAAAAAAAAAAAAACTTTTCTATACCTAAATGAGCTTCTTACACAATGCTTGAATGTTTGGTGGCACTTAAAAGTTGCTTCGGATAAAAGTGCTTCTTCAAAAAGTCTATTTTAGAGAAGCAGAAATAGAGCTACTTTTAAAAACTAAGTTTGCCCGAAAGCTCTTAACTATGTTCTAAATTTAGTAAAAACTTTTAAAATGAAAAAAATATCATTTCACTTTTATTAAAAAAAATTTAAAAGACAAATATATCCATTTAGCCTAAAATTATGTACAAAGCATCCTTCTTTTATATAATTTTGTACCCTTTTATAGGAAGTTACTCCAAATGGGACTTGAATCTCATTGCTTGATGTGTTCCATTTTCATGCAATAACATAATCTAGTCATAAAAACCAGAGAGTACTAGAGTAAACAGTGTCAGACCTCAATCTAGGCTCAGTTTTGTCATTATATTCATTATATCACTATGAACTGACTAAACCTTTAATAAAGTTTCTTTTTAAAATCCAGTCAAAATCATCGAAATTTCGATCATAAAATTTCATTTCGTTCCACCAGACTAGAACCACCAAAAGTTTAGTTATTTAAAGCCTTGTTGAAGAGATATGTCACTGAGGATCCTCTTATTTATTTATTTATTTATTTTTATTTTTTATTTTTATATATATGAAA